>UXGC01000929.1:0-44110 GCA_900480045.1 Eurytoma adleriae
ATCATAAATTGGTCAATTTATGGTCAATTGCCTTCTTTATTGACCAGTTATGGTTAATTTATGGTGAATTTTCTACCAGGGAAACAACAAAGTTTACTTACAAACACACATCTTTATTAAAAACCCGGTGAATAAATCAAAAGCGGAAAAGCGACCGCTGCACCCAAGTCGACCCGCGCTCGAGCGATGAAAAGTTCCAATAGCGATTCCTCGAGATGAAATCCGCCATTGCGATGCGCCTCGTCGCGGGGGGAGGTTTAATTCCTCGGAAGAGTACTTACGACCCTTTTGGTCGATTAGTTTTTGAAGCCGCGCGCCGTATAAAGATCCCTATCGCGAAGCTACGCCGAGCGGAGCTCCGGCTCTCGCTCAAGGACAAAAGGGAAAAAACGGAACCAGCTTTCTTATCTGCTCCGTCTCGGCGGCGCGCTCCGGCTCTCCTTTCTCTCGTGGCCTTCCTCCTCCCCGCTCCCCCCCTCCTCTCTTCCTCGGTCATCATATATACGCTCGCGCGAGTCCAGTGCCCGAGGACGACACATTCCGCCACCGCGAATCCGTGCATTGTCGTTCGTTGGGGAATACCTTCGGTTGCGCCGAAAGAGCGGATAACAGAAGTTAAGTGATCAGCCAATCCACATTCAAGATTTTCGATCAATTGTATAATAAAGTTTTACGTTTTTATTAACTATAATAATAAGTAAAAATTTAAGAGGACGCAGTACGCGTTATTATTATTTATCTTTTATTGGGTACGAGTTGTTAACAAACTTCTCTTAAATAAGTGACTTTGCAGTTACGTAATTAGTGTGAAGTCAGTTTATAATTTTTTCATCAATAATTATTATTTCAATAATCGATTTTGTTAAATTAGATCACGAAAAATTAAATCATGATTGGTAAATAAATCACTACCAACTATAAGTCATTTAAATGGATTATTAAATAATTATTGTACTTTATAGGGGAAGAGTCATTAAATAGACATTGCAGCTTTCCGACTCTGCATTTCTCTGAATGTGAACTCATTTCTTAGTACTAGTTTCAGTATCTAGTACATTTATTTACCGCCAGGTAGACTCTGAATCTGGTATCTTCCTCACTATCGGGTCTGGTGCCTCAGTTTTATATATGTCACCTTTAAAGCTGAACGATTATTCGCTAAAGGAAGAAAGCTACTAGTACCAATTACACCTTTGTAGATGATTATAAAAGAATCATGTAATGGTTGAAAAAGTCCATTGAATTCTTGCAATCAAATGTCACTAAAATTACAGTTACAACTAGCATAAACCTTTTCTTTTCTTTGAGTTGTTGTATCATCTTATTATGCATTGATATTGAATCAAAAAAGGAATTCATCGATTTTATTAGATCCGATTTATCTACGAATGCAGAATTAGAGCGCGAAATTTGAAAAATTGAATGACTGCTTGCGTCAAAAATGTACTCACGCAAAGCGCAGCCCCAGTGCCTAATCACCAATCACGAGATTAAAAAATAAATAAAAAAATTTACAAAAATTTAAACAATTACAGTAGTAATTGTTTACTACTGTAAATTTACAATTTGTGTCTACAACAACAAAAAAAGTTGAAAAAAAGGAGAGTTTACGAATAAAGCGCAAACTCTCGGAGGGAAGCGCGCAAAATCGCGCCACAGAGGGACAACAAGAGCGAAAAAGGAACGGGGGCCTCGAGTGGGATGCATCCCGATGCAAAGTGTGCACGGCGCATTGTCGGGCTTAAACCTCGCGCTCGTCGCGCTTCCCTCAATAGAAGACGACGATGACGGCGGGCCGCGGCGAAACGGGTCACGCGGTCATACCGGATTGGTAACTCGGCGACGGCGTGGAAAAAAAAAAGAGGAGAGCCGAGACCGCCCCACCACACCGCGACGAGGTGCATATACGGCCGAGGCCAATGTGGCGTCGAGGGCTCCACGTTTCGCTCATTTACGCGAGCGCGAGGATCGCAGTCCCCCGGTAAACAATGGATTTAAAAGAGCCTCGCTTTTTGCTCGCTCGCCAGGAAATGTTCCTATACATCATACCGTTTTTTATTCACTTTCGTTTTTTTTTCTGTTATATGGTTGCGATGAGGGATGAGGATGCGTTAGTTGCCCATTTATTCGTTAATTTAATTGAATTATCCTTCATATAGTGGGTAATGTTATTTTCTAAAATTTTAATTTCAATTTTATTGAAAGAAATCTAAAAAAAAAATAATACTGTAAAAAAATTATTATAATACTTCTTAGATCTTATATTTTCATTTAAAGAAATACCATTTCATTTACTGTAAATAAGATAACAATTTTTGTACATAAAATTTTATATTTTAGCATTTGTTATTAAGCAAGATGATGTCTCCTCTACCGAAGAAAATTGCACTTCAAGAAAGGCCTATTTTAATTTGCCATTTTTTAAGCACTAGGATAAAGTAAACTCTTCTAATACCTGATAAATTTAGGGTATCATACGAATGATACCTCAAGTTTATCAGGTTCTGGAAGAGTTTACTATTCTCTTGTGCTTTAAAAATGAAAAATGAAAATAGGCCTTTTTTAAAATGTGCTTTTTTAGAGATGCTTTATTAGAGATGACGATATACCCATATCAAAAAACAAATTTTCTTATCAGAACCTATGCATACAAATTTTACAAAGCAAAAATAACATTTATTACTTAAATCACTGTTATATCAGATACTTTGAAAATAGCACCAAGAGAATGGATAATAGAAAAAGTTTTCTATTTCCTCGCCTATAAATTCATAAGAATTCGCATGAATTCTAAGGAAAAGAAAAGGCGGCGAGGAAGCGACGCAGGAAATTATGATGAAGCTGGCTAGACGGAAAAGTGAGTGTCTGGAACGAGGCACGGGTGGCTGCGCCTGCGGCCGGAGTGGGGATAGGAGGCTCGCTAACTCGGCGACGAGGAATGCATTCCTCAGACCCCAAGGTTGAGGTCAAGGCACACCTGAGTATTTCGCCGAGCTCCTTCCACCTTATATTACTTTTGAACAGCCGCGCAAACATAACACCGTCCATGATTACCCAAATATTGTTTTTGTGTATTATGTTTACTTTCGTCTTTCAAATTTTCAATAAGTGATATGCTTTTATGTAACAGTAAGTGCGTACTTTTTCTTCAGCGTTAGTAGTTTTGTCAAATATTTATTGTTTCATAAAAACTTGATTTTATTTCTTTTTTTAGTACTCATAATGCACATTTTATTACAGAACTTTTTAATAAATAATTTTATCTTCAGTATTAATAAACTAGTTCATGGTTATAGTATATCAAATAAATCAGATCATGATACTAAAATACTTATTACTAATTCATATTTAATTTTAATGAATCTAAAAATAATGGCATAAATAATGGTGATATGAATTTAGGATGAAACGTGAGGAAATAATGAAATCCACTGTTAAAAAAAGTTGCGATTAATTAGTACTAAGATTTTTTACGACTGCGTTAAAAAAGTGCAGGAAATTAAGTAATCTTTCTACAATAAATTAATAATAAATCGCGGGAATCATAAAAAGTGTCCGTCAACTACGAAGGGCAAATTGGAAAATACCTAACTCGATTACGCCCTTTGACTCGGCGGCTACTTTTTAATGAAAAAACTTGACCCGCGCGTGCGAAAGAGTTGGAAGCTCGTGAAAAAGAGCAGTTTTGGCGGCTAGAAAGAAAAGCAGATTGGCCGCGTTTGCCCGAGGCGTCGCGCTATTTCCCCGCCGATTTTTTATTGCCGCGCGCGCGGATATTTATGGAAAACGCGAGTCGTAACCCGTGACAAAGATCAACGACTCCCGCCATCCCCGTTTCTTCACCGAGCCGTTTTCATCGCGAATATCGACGAGAGAAGCCGGGCGCTTTTTTTTTACCCCCCGCGACTCTCGTTCCTCTTCCGCGCTTTGTTTTTTCCGCGCGCGCGTCTCCTCGCGATCGATGCACACATAGGCGAGCGTCGCGATTTACGGTTTATTTTATTACGGCCCCGGCTAAGACGGATGCGACGTATGAGTTTCCATCCGGATGCGAAATCGCGAAAAACCATCGGGCCGAGACTCCGTCTTCCTGCGGAATTGTTATTTATCCCGGCATCGCGCGGCTCCCCGGCGGCCTTTTTGTCTCTCTTCGTTGCGCCTTGCATTACGCGCGATCTGATTGTTATTTACGGCGAATTGCGGTGTTAAAAATGATGGATTTGAAGATGCGCGTTAAAAAGTTTGTGGTTTATGTCGCTTGCGATGGGATATCACTCTAAAAATGTTTTATTATGATGAAAGCGAATATTGTTTGTGTGAAAAATTAGTATACAAAATTAATTTCATAAATTGTTTATAAAATATATTAGGGATTGATTGTTTTTTAACTGTGTACGAGATTTATTTTTATCTCAGTCGACTAGCAAGAGAAAACTTTACGTATTATAATTACGCGATTTAAAACTCAAGAATGTATAGATTGTTTATAATTGCAAGTTACGGAGTTTTCTTAACAATTAAAAGAAAAAATTTTTTTTTAAATCTATTAAAAATTTCTTACGTTAACTTAAAATAAAAATGATATTCTGCAACTCTCAACATAATAGGATGTGATATATAGTGCAGATCTATACCTTGAAGGAGTTGTTATTTTTTCCCATTAAAAATGTAGTTTTTGAAAAAAGTGCTATCGAGCGTCTTTAACAATGATGCAAAGTGGTTTAAAATGAATTAAAGTATATTTGGCATTATTCAGAAAATTCGAGAGAAAATTTTAAATTATTTTTCTCTTACAGTCAAGAATAAAAACGTTTAAAATTTTCTCTGGACTTTGCATCACTTGAGGAAATTTTTCCAAGAACTATTTAGCTTTCTAACGAATAAAAAATATAAAGGTCGATAAATTACACCTCATTTAATTTATTCCATCATCTTAATTTCTAGGTAATAATCATCGTATAAATATAAAAAAGTATTTTATATGAAATAAATTATCATTAAATTTACGTAAATTAAATTTTAAGTATAATGTTTGTAAAAAGAAATATAATTAATTATGTAAATAAACAATTAAAATTAAGTAAAATTTAAAAAATAAAAACAAAATTTTTTTAATCTAAATCGAATAATTGTCACTAAAATATAATCCACCCGTCGAAATCGACCGCGAAGCGCCGCAATAATTAGTTGCCGTCGAGTCTCGCCAAAATCAGCCGGAGCCCGCGGAAATTAGGCAGCAGTGCGCGCGCGCCTGGCGCTCTTATCTCCCAGCGCCGTCACCTCGCGGCTCCTCGCTATCGCCCGCGCCCCACCCCCGCCGTTCTTACGTATAATATCCCGCGTCTCATCTCACCCAGACCTCGTCGCATTTTTTCTCTCCCGAGCCCACACGCGCCTCCCTCAAACTCATTCATCCTCCCCCCCTCTACCCTCATACCCGCCGTCGCTATTTCTGCCGCCGCCTCAAGGCTCCGCCGGCGTGGGCGCACGAACTGTTGCCGGCCCGGCGTTTGATACGCATCTCCCTCCGCGGGGCGATGCTCACAATGCGCGCGCTGCGCGAACTCCGTAATCATCGCGAGCGGAGAGGACGGCCTTCTCCCCCCCGCTGCGAAACGAGTTCCGCACCGACTCTCACCCACACACGCGAGCGAGCGCCGGCTCAGTCCAGTCGACTTCTTCTTCTTTTTTTTTTACTCCCTTCCTTTCGCTTTCCGCTGGTGCAGCTCGTGTAGTCTCCGCGCGCCTCGGTGCTTCTCTCGTCGCCGCGAGAAGCGCGCCGACGCGCGCTCATCGTCGTCTCGCGGTGAATCGCCGATGCGGAAACAATGCGGGAATGGAGTCGTTCGTATTTTCTTTTGTGATTTTGTCACTTGAATTTTTTTGGGGGGAGGAAGGGGGTGTAACGCATTTTGTTTTTTTTTCGATGTTTAAGAGAAATTACTTATACATGGTTCAAAACAAATTTGTGATAGGGTAATTTTTTGGTTTGTTAAAGTTCTGCATCTTAAAATTGATATATTTTGTGTGTCACTTTAGCAAACGTGATATTTTATACTATGTCATCACATATTTATACTTGCATATAACGCATAATAAGTAGTGATATATCTACATATATATATGTCACAGTTTCAGTGCTATTCTACTATAATAAACGAAATATGTTACTTTTTTTAACCGTGTTTTTGAGAAAATATTATTGGAATGTGTACGAATTGATGTCGAAACGATCAAACTACTTTAGTGCACGGTCACAATAACACAATGATAATTATTTAACGGTAATAAGATAAGTATTATATTAGTTTTTCTTACCATGTAAAATATGAAACTTTGTCTGTAAGGGCTATGAAGATTTGCGAACAGACTCACCTGCAAAATAAATAAAAAACAGAATTAAATTTTTCGTTCAAATATTAATTAAAATTTTAAATTAAACGTAAAGTATAGTGATTTTCTTTTTTAATTTATTCTACGGCAATGCAACATTCACAGTGCGATAACTTTAAATTGATATTTAATGTTTTGTTTACATTACTTTTTAGTTAGCAGTGATTTTTTATTTAAGAAAGATAATGATTATTCCATACTGGATTTGTGGATTTTGTTTTTTATTATACATTATTGACTAAGAAATTATAAATTGTCTTTCCATTGATTAAAAAGTGGTTACAAAGTCACTTATTCAAAAGTAATTTGTTACTACGCAGAATGACTAACCCCTCGTATAATCAGTGCATCATTAAATAAACATCATCGTTAATGAATTTTACATAAATCCGCAAAAAGAAGAAGGGGACGAAGCCGGAGGTAGCGGTAGCGGCGCGAGGCAGCGGTGCCAAACGAAGTTATCGGGCCAAAAAGCGTCTCCGGCTAAAACCGTTTAAAGCGCAAAGGCATCTCCGGTCAGTGAACCGAAGTCTAAAGGCGCCGCCCCGCAGTCCCAGGCCACCCTATACATATATATGCATACACCCAAACTGTAAGGGCGTATATATCTCGCGGCTGCGAGGAGCGAGCGGCAAATCCAACTGATGGAGGAGCAATAACGCGCAAACAAAGTGGAGCGTCCCGCCCGGCTGCGACAAAGCGACCTTAGACCCATTGTCAATTATTCTCATCATTGTCGTCGCGGTCGTTATTATGGCAACTTGGCATAAGTCGCTTTTCCCACTTCCATCGCCGGCTGCCGCATCCACCGGCGAATTCCCTTCCGGCGAGCGAGGCGGACGCGTCTATCGCGATCGACTCGCGAGATGGAATATCCATTCGGCTCTGTTATTGGACCTCTACCGGAATGAACGATATGTTTTGAATCTGTCTTCGCGTGTAATTAACGTAGTTTACACGCTGGTGATTACAAAGTTGATTGGGGGTATTTTTTTATTCAGTTTAATCTCTTTTTTATAATAACTGAAACAGTAAAAATGGGATGCATGCATAATGTAGCTAAAAATAGAGAATTTTAGCCAATAAAAATGAAGTACGAAAAAGGATGCCTAATAAAAATTACGAAGACTTTAAATAATTTTTACCGTTTTAAGTATAATTGTGGCTTATGTTTACTTCAGTTATTTAAAAAAAGTATTAAAGAATTAAATAATAGTGAGTCCTGTTATAAAAATTACCAATGATTAAGGTACTTCTACTGCGACTTTGCTAGTCAAATCCACCATTGAAAGATAAGGCAAATATAGAAAGATGAATATTTTACTTGCATATGAATTAGGATTTAAATGTCGATTATTACATTTACGATGATAAATAAATATTAGGCATTTTTAATAAAATTAGTAATCGATAAGCCTTAAAAATTAAAAATAAATTAATATAGTTTGAATGTACACAAATCTACATTGCAGGTTTAAAACTAATTTATTTTTTTAAATTTTCTGTTTATAATTAGTAAATAATAATTAATTCGTCTAGTGTAATTGAGATAAGTCCTATCTTAAATTATAATAACGAACCATTACTTAGGACTTTAGCTCACAAAATGCAAGTTTTATTAAAGAATGTTCTTATAGCGAACGTATCACAACTTTATAGTCGGTTCCTTTATACTATTTATAGGTGCATTAAATAAGAAAATTGTAGGGAACTTTTTACGCCGCACTTACTCCATCGTCATTTATATCAATACAGCCGGGCATTACGGTAAGAGCATCCGGACATTTTATTCCAGTGTGCATGTCACCGGCGGTGCAATTTTTCGCGAATTCCGAGTCGCGCAGCCCCCCCCCCCCTCAATTTTGTATCGCGAAAAAAAAGGGAGATAAAAGCATAAGTTCCTTTATCTCGTTCGGCGGATCGATCGCCTCGAGCCGTTGCCCCGGTACGTCTCTATAAAAATACGGTATAAAACCCGTGCAGTCGCCAGTGCGCGCGGAAAAGCGAATAAAAAAAGGGGGGAGGGAGGCAGCAGCTTAGAGAGCAAAGAGAGAGATATCCGTGTAAGAATACACGCGGACGGGCGGCCGACGGCAAGAAGCGCGCGTTTATGCTTTCATGCCGGACGACGACGCGCCGGGAAGAGAGGGACATTCTCCGCTGGCGTGTGAATATATCACCCTGGTTATTTTCGCATTTCCTTCCTCGCGGACCGCCTGCACTTCCCGGCGCGGGGCAATTGCTCAAAGGCCGACTGCCTGGGATGTACGTTGAATTCTCGCGCTGGTCAGTGTTGAACAGACTTTCGAAATGTGGGGGAGTGAAAAATCACGCGATTCGAGTGAAAACGGAACCAATCGAATTTAGAGTCAAAGAAAGAGTCATTATTTTTCACTCGAGTAGAGTGATTTTTAAGTGCTAAAATTACTAATATAATGATAACTGATATATTTAATTATCAACTAAAACAATTAGCTTACCAAATCATGCTACACAGACTCGTGATCTTGTTATCTATTATTTTTTAAGTGTGTTATAATTGGTCATTAATGAGGTCTTCACTAATAGAGTAGGCATATTTTAACTATAAAAATGCGGCACTTTGTAAAGTGGATAAGTTTGTCTTCAACAGTCTTCCGACTAAGTCAAAATGAAGCTTTTGCTGATCTTGGTTGCCATCGTCATGGTTATCACCATTGAATGTAAGTAACTTTTTGAAATTTTAAAAGTACAGCCTTTCACATTTTAAAAAGTTTAAAATATTCTCTTTAAACATTAGTTTACTCATATCGTATCATCTTAGTTATCACATACGATATCATAATTTTGATAATTTTCTTTATATTGAATTAAAGTTACTAAAAGTTATAGAAATTTTGAAATTTTTATGTATAATAATTTTAAAATTTCTTTATCCGAACAGCTGTGCACGGTCGATTCATCGGGCACGTAATACGACGTCCCTGTGAGCAAGATGACATCGATCATTGCAGATATAAATGCGGAACTAATAAGGAACCGTGTCGTTACTGGAGAAATATTAACAATAGCCACATTACATATTGCAAATGCGATGATGGCGAAAAAACTGGTACCGTTTATTAAACCATCGATATAAATAAAACTGTTGATATAAATTTAAATCGGATTACTAATTTATTAACTTTCCTTATATATAATGTAAATATCTTTAAACATATAGCGTATAAGGCCGAAAAATTTGTAGTATTACTGTAGAATATTTACTTTTTAAACATTGCACCAACAGATTCATTATATTTTTACGAATCCACCTATACAAAAAACTCAATTTTAAAATTTTATAATCCGGAGGTAGCGTGTTTATCGCGATTTCCGAAAAAATTCGGTGCTTTACCGATAGTTGCGTTAAAATTGCCGCGGCTGTATGAATTCGGCGTTTTTATTTACACGGGATGTAAAAGTAAGGCGGAGCCAGCCCGCGAGAATCGCAGAATGTTTACGGCGCACAAAGTAGTGGGCGGTGCTTTCGAGGCTTTTCGCGTAACCGTACGAAATTGGAAAATACGAAAGGCTCGCTCGGAAAGTTTCTTGCGCGCATAAAAGGGCGGAATGTAAACGGAATTTTAATTTAGACCGCTCCTCCCGCTGTGGTTTCATTTTGTATCTTTGCTTAACGAGATTGTTTATTGATTGCATCGCCCCGGCCACCGGAGCGATGCGGTCTTTCCAATTGCACTAACGGGTCAGGTCTGCGTTAACACCTAAATAAACGTAAAAATTTTGATATGTAGCATGTTGTTATTAAAATCAAAAGTTAAAAAAACAATTTTTTGCATAACACGTACATGAAAAAGGACTCTTTCTATACGTCTACGATAAATGGATAATTGTAAATTTCTAGCATTTATTGAGCAGCAAGAAAGAATGGATTTTCCCTCCTGATTCTTAATAATTTTGTTTTTTAAAATAAAATCTATAAACTATTTTATTTTAAACAACAAAGGTATTAAGTAGCCGGAGCACCTCGAAATTTTCTAGTCACTATTCGCCTTATGTGCGTGAGAAAAGAATCTATTTCATACAATCATTATAAAAAATACTACAAAAGAGAAGAAACAACCCCTAGATACATGTATTATTAAACCTTTTAACAAAAAATCGTATTGTGTTGTACCTCATAATTCCTCGATGATTTATTGTACTTTCTGTCTCATTATACCTTGTTTTCCGACATAAATTTTTTAAATTAAAAAATTCCCCTGTTATTAATTTTTTACACTGCCTTTAGTAGTTTTTTTACCACTTTTACTCCGATGAAACGGCAGAGAATATTTTTTGAAAAGCTGTTGGCATGAATTGTTTATCAACACAAGTATTCCAATAGAATACAAAAAGATTAAAATTTTTTAATAACAAAAGAGGTGATAAACGAATTTACATAATTCCTTAGGTTTTAACGCAGCCTGTCCCCTTAAAAGGGAATTATTCCTTATAATTAGTAGGTATATTATAAATATCAAAACTTTAAAAGCACGGCAATTGTATCAAAGAGTAAACCTCATTCCAGTAAACTTTCTTCGTTAAGGACTTTAAACAAACTTCCTTTCAAGTGAAATCGAGGGTCGCCCAGTCAATTTGGGCGGCCAAAGGGCGGCGTGGACGGGGGGAGGGCGAAGGTTACAGTCGTCTAATTTTGCGAATTGAATATAAATTGAATAATTTACGAGAGTCCGGGGGTCGGTCTATATCCTGCCCGTTGCAGTAGGACCCGCGGGCCATTTCGCCGCTAAGAATCGAGCGGGAGCAGACGCCGGCGAGGGGGATGCGCGATTGCCTCCCCCGCGCGAGAGGCGGCGGGGATTCCCCGGCAGTTGCCTGATGAAAGAACTTGTTGCGTCATTGTTGTCCGGTGCTCAATGGTCAAGATGCGAGACGGTACGAGGAGCGGCCGGACTGTAATCGAATGGGGCGGAGGGAGGGCTTGCCGGGATCGTCGATGAATGCACAAATTGCTTTCTTAAGGGCTGCGATCGGGCCATTTACTAGCGAATCCAAGTACGGATCTTTCATGGGATCTTTGAGTGCTTATGAGTTGTTCACGAGTACTTCACTTTACGGATATCTTTTTAGTTTTTTATTTCTCGTTTGATTCATTTTTGAATGCAATGAAAATTAGTGGATAGTCAAACTGCTCTAAGTTTAAGTATCTCTTTTGAGACACGAAGTAGAAACATAATTTTTTAACATTTTGAACCCAAATTTTCAAAAGATTAATGTCAAAGTTCTAATAGTGCCTTTTAATTGTTCGATTTGGTTCACGACTAAACATCAAAAATTGTAAAATAAAAATGATTGTTAATAATAGTATCTCAACAGGAAGAGGCAAATTATTTTTCACGTATTAAATTGTGAATTGATATATAACTAATATCGATATATAATTAATTTTCAAGATTAGAAATAAAGATCTTGCTATAAATTTTTTTTGAAAGAAAAATATAAAAAACATCATGAGTATCTTAATCGTTATGACAAGAAAGAATTATTGATTTTTAAATTTAATGCTTTTAAGAGATGAAAATCCAGCTATAAATGTGCAATATTAAAAATTTGATTTGATTTATTATGATTACAGTGGTTTATATTATAAAAAGCAATAACTTAAAAATCTTGATACTTTTGATAGTAATGTATATCTCATTAAAGCCGCATTCGTTAAAGGAATTCGAAAGATCAAAAGATTTGTAAAGTGCGTAGTGAGGTTTTCACCTAATTCTTTCTTCAAAGAAAGAAGCCCGAGTGTGTTTTTCGAGTGACTGAACTTTACACACATTTTTCTTTGATAAAAAAGAGCAGAGAAAGAGATATTCAGGATCTAAAAAGATATGGCACAGGCGACACGAGTGTCTACAAAGGTTTCGTCCTTCCACTTTATACGTTTTCCATTTCAAGAAAATGTTTAAAGTAAAAATGTGAATAATTCACGCGTCTATGCATTAGGGAAACATTTTTTTAGATTTTAAAGAGGACCCAGACCGTGCACATACCCATTTGACCTTCTTTTTCGGATATTTGTTTATACACATTTGTAGTTTACTTTTATACTTCCGAATCTTAAAACGTTCATAAAAATGTATAGAGTTCTTTTTTATCTTACGATAAAAAATGCATAGCTCTTTTTATGCTCTTGGGCACATATTTGGACACGAAATTCTATCAATTCCATTTCTTTTAAAGATTGTAACAGATTAGATAAGTTTCTTTTAGATAAGTATTTATACAGATGTAGCAAAAATCGACTTATTATGTGTATACTCTACAGTATTTGAAAACAATATTTTCAAAAACACGGCGAATGTATTGGATATTCTTCAGATAATCATAGTCATAAGTATGATAAACTTAGGTGTGAATAATAAACATAATAATAAGATTCTACCTACTAGCTATGTCGATAAAAATGTTTAAAAGAAACTTTTTCTGTAAATATAACTGAAAAAATAACGTTTTTATTGAAAATTCTTGAAGGGGGGAGCGAATTAAAATTTTTTCAATGTAAAAATTGTCAATAAATTTTTCTGTAAAAACTTTACTTCTTCCAAGAAATGTAGTCCTGTTTTCCGCCTCAACGGCAAAATATTTATCTGGCACTACGATTTTCCTACTGATTATGTAAATCTCCTTTCAAGTGAACCATATACAAAGTTAATTTTTTCCGAAACATCTACATCTCTTTAACTATTCCTATTACAACCGCAAATCCCCTTCCAAAATCGCAATCAATCAAAAATGCAGTTCCGCATACTACAAACGATTCTAACGCGATACAACAAAAATCTAAAAATAGTTAAACGTCAAAACCACTAGATAAAATCCAACAAGCCTCGCCTAATCACCGCGAAGCAGCAGCGTCCTCCTCGCCGAGAGCCCGGCGTCGTCGGCGAACGTTTTTTCCGCGGGGCTCGACTCGGCGCGCCGCGAGGCTTTGTCGCCGTCGCGGATGTCGCGGGGCCCCGAGGGGAATTTATCAGCCGTAATTGAAGCACTTGAATTCGCCGGGGGTGTGCGCGGGCGCGAAAACGCGCAGGTGGCGCGTCGCGATTACGGATTCGGCGCGCGTCGCAGCTTTAGGCGAGCGCGCGCGAAAGGCTGCGCGCGTGCACTCCTTGGCGCGCTCCCCGGGGAGCCGCCACCACCGGGAGGCGACGAGACACGCCGCCCACGAAACGAAATCAGGGATTCCGAGAGATCGGGGCTTAGGGCGCGCGAATTCCGTTATTCCTTAGGTTTCGCGCAAGCGCGTCGCTTTTTTCTTACGTCGCTTTTTCTTTTCATTTTCCGAAGCTGAGTGTGGAATGTTTGTCTTTTATTTTCTAGTTTATAGACATAAAAGGTAATCAAGAACAGATTCTTAAACTATCTGTGGGACATCATTAAGTGCGTAGTACTCGGATGCGTAGTATGCGGTAGAAAGTACAGACATGATAGAACATTAATAAGTAATCATTATTAGAATTTATGCACTTATAACATTATTCAAATAAATTTCAAAAGCTTTAAAAAGAAATTTATGGTCAAATGTCTTTTTATGAGAGGGTGTTCAAGAATAGTACACGTCAGTTTACAAATTTTTGGAACATTAACATCTATTTATAGATAGTTTTTTATTTTATTCTAGTTGAACACAGGGGCAGACACATTTTTTTTCTCATAAATTTTTTTGTATCTACTTACGGTTTAAAATTTCCTTTGAAGCAGATAAAAATTAAGTTAAGTATCACATTTCAAATGCTGTGAAAATCCATATTTTTCGTCTTTTTCAGTTAGGATATGAAAATATCGTACACGTGTTAAAAGACAAGTAAAATTTCACAATAATTTCTCACGAGAGAAAAAATTAAGAAATTAAAATGATGAAAATTAATTTAAATTTTTCACGCACGGAAGCGCACCTTGATATTCGACGAAATATAAATTTTGTTAAAATAGTTTAATACGTTCGACGCACGAAAAAATACCTCAATATTGAATAAAATTTGCTGAAACAGCAATATCCGCTTGGATGAAAACAGCCTGCGCCGAAATTAATTAAAACCCATTT
This sequence comes from Eurytoma adleriae, assembly GCA_900480045.1. Classification (NCBI taxonomy): domain Eukaryota; kingdom Metazoa; phylum Arthropoda; class Insecta; order Hymenoptera; family Eurytomidae; genus Eurytoma; species Eurytoma adleriae. Next base: position 14,477 of record UXGC01000929.1, read on the forward strand.
TAGTAAAATAAAATACAAAAATCCGCACCGAGAAAGTCGCTTCGTCCAAGCTATCAATCTAATCCTCACTTAAAAAAACGATATCAGAATGTTTATTAGTTTTAAATTACTATGTACCAAACCTGGGCACAAATATTATATATCTCTATAGAGAGTATAGGAGAGTACAGGGTACAGGAAGCCTCCTGCATCATCGGATAGCAGTAGCTTGTAACTAAGTGCACTATAAGGTTAAATAATTACATAAATAATTAAAAAACGCGATATGATTGATTCGTAAGTATTTCCGGTTGAACGACGTCATAATTCAAAAAGTTTATGTACACACTGACAAAAATAGTAGATGAAAATTTTCTATAAATTCTTGAAAGTGTGGGACAGACTTGAGAGATAAAATTTACAAAATTTATGACAATTTTTATATCCTCTCAAGTAAGTATTTTTATATCCTCTCCTACACCTTCAAGAATTTATAGTAAATTTTCCTCTACTATTTTTCTCTACATACAAATTATCTTACCTAAAAAATTAAAATGCATCACAGGTAAATAAACACCCAAAATATCTGATCGCGCGAATCCCGTCTTATTTTGCTAGCTAGTCTACCACAAAGCTCGAATCTCCTCAGCGCAAATCTCGCGAAAAGAAGCAGCGCCGGGCTGCTAATGGGCCGCGCAGTAGGTAGTTCCGGGCAGGCGTGAGAGGGACACCCGGAGAGGGCCATTGTCACCGCAGGCGACGTTCCGCGCGTCGAGTATCCATCCGCGGGCGATGTGCGCGCGGGGGCGGCGGCGCGTTAATGACAGGAAAGCGGCGGGGCAGCCCCGGCAATGTGAACTTGACGGCTCGGCACCGCAGCCGCGCGGCTCGCGTTGCCCTGGCGGCCGCACCGCAGCGGCTCGCCCACCCCCCGTATTACCGTCAGGCCTCCGATAAAATCTCCGGCCGTTTGTGCGGCCAACGGCGCCTCTGACGGGCACGCGCGACGGCCGCGCATGCACGCGCGCGCGACCCAAGTGCGAGCCTGTTAATAAGGTGCGTTTTATCGCCGGCGGACGGGACACCGCGGGGCTTATCTCGGCCGGCCTGGCCTCGCGGAGGAATTCGCCACTCTGCGGCTTACCCCCGATGCGGGAGCGTGGATCTCGATGCCGCCGATGCTTGCCGCGTGCGCGCGTTTCGAAGTGGAATATTCCAAGAATTCACTGCGCCGCGGAGGGAGATTTATTTTTAACGGTTTATTACTGTAAATATCGATCGAGTGTTTGCGATGATGCAAGTATTCTGGAGATTTAGGACGTTTTCGTACCTTTATTTACGGTCAAATTTTTTGTATATGAGATTTTGAATGATACTATATAAAAATAAATTTATACGGAAACAAGATGGTTTTTTGGTGCACGCATTGCATGATATAATTTTTTAATAAAAGTATAAAAATCACCTTTTGGAGTATAACACAAGAATGACGATAACTACTTCAAAATTTAAAGTGGGAAAAGGTAGTACATTTTATGCCCTTTCAGATGCATGATTTATGACTTTACTGCAATGTATAAAGAACATGAAAAACTATTGAAAAATTGTTCACCAAACAAAAATGCATTCACAATACAAAAGTTGAATTTTTTCCGATGGATTGAGTGCAGAAAAGGTCCCAATAATTAATAAATCCGATCCATAGACATTTTTTAAAAAAATTAAAAAGATGATCTAGAAAAGCTCAAAAGATTCTCCTATCACGTTTTTAAACAAATTTTCGTTTCATTATTAGAAAGCTTCCTCTAAGAGAAAACAATATAAATAAATAAATAATTTTGTTGATATCAAAAGGTAGTAAATTCAGTGCACTATCGAACAATGCATATTTATTTATTTCTATTTCTCAGAAAGTTTAACTTTTATCTATAATAAATTCAAGTAGATTGAAGATATCTAATCTCAAACACCTTCATCCGACATTTTTTATCAAAGCCAAGTATCAAAGCCATTGACTGATATTTAAAATGCTAATTATGAATTCTCCTAATTTAAATAACAATAATAAATCAAATTTAGAAGCTAAGAGTACCTGATTGTTTAAAGATTACTTTTTACGTTTACATACATTAAAATATCTATGTGACAGATAATATAATGATCTTAATTTATGAAAATATACATCGTAATTTATAAGCAACCTGATACCTTCTAAAATTTTAAAGTTTATTAGAATTATTATTCTTTTCTATTACAGAGGTATAGATTATTATTAACAATAATAACTATACAGAACTTCAGGATTTTGTAAATCACATGCAATTTTGTTGCACATTGCATTACAAATTGCACTTACAATCTAATCGAACCAAGATTTAATCGAGTTTCCGCGATTTATGAAAATAAAATCATATAAAAATGATGTTTTATTATTATTAATGAGATTTTAGTATTTTTAATCGTTTGCTAATCGCCAGTGATTGATGAATTAGCGTCACTTTATCGCAGACGATTTGATCAATTTCTTCGATAGCAATTCTTTCGATCTTGATGCACTCAACTTAAACAAGTATATAAAGCCACCTGCCGATTCATTCCGGTATAGAACTGACAATGTCTCTAAAAATCGCACTTCTCCTCTGCCTTCTGGCTGTTGCTTCGGCAAGTAAGTAAAATTTTCATTCATCATATTTGGCAAATTCAATTTTTCACTTCAAACTTGTGCATATTCTTCCCCTGGTAGAAAATTAATCATAAATTGGTCAATTTATGGCCAATTGCCTTCTTTATTGACCAGTTATGATCAATTTATGGTGAATTTTCTACCAGGGTCTAAACTACACCAAAAATTAAAACCGCTTTTAAAATTTTGTCACTTCATGCCCTTAGGGCATTTAAAATTTAATTCAAAGCTAATTTCTTATCGAATTATACTTCCTTTGTTTTTCATTATTTACAAAAATTAATCAATTTCAGGACGCCCGTTCCTCGGTTTCCGGTTCTCGGAACTGAACGGCGCGGGTCGCATCGTCGGCGGCGAGGAAGCCGACAAGGGCGAGTTTCCCCATCAAATCTCGCTGCAGTACGGCAGCGCACCTTTCCTGAGCCACCTGTGCGGTGGCAGCATCTTGAACAACGAATGGATCCTGACCGCGGCTCACTGCCCGCTCGCCGTGTCCGGCAGTACCCTTCACGTCAAGGCTGGCAAGCACCTGATCAGGAGCACCGAGAAATCCGAGCAGCTCCGCAAGGTCGCCAAGATCTTCGTTCACGAGAAGTACCCAGGGTAAGAATACAATTCCTTACTTTTACACAAACTAACTTTCGTAAAGTGGAAGAGTGAAATATTAAAAGAATCGATATATTAGAGTGAAAAGTAATTTCTCTTCGGGAATACAGTATTTTCAGTAGTCTAAGTTCGATTGGTACAGTTTTCACTCGAAAGAAGTGGTTTCAACTCTTGCACATTTGAAGAGAATACATCTTCTGATTCTGATTCTGATCAAATCTTTCGTGTCTTCTGTTTACACATAAATACTCCGTTTTACTAAAGTCATTATTTTTGAAGTATGTTGAAAAAAATCCCTTTTTTATGATAATTAACAATTTCCAGAAATGTCGCTCCATACGACATCGCTCTGCTGAAGCTGGAGAAGCCCCTGGTGTACGACGAGCACGTGCAGCCCATTGCACTGCCGAAGAAAGGCAGCGACGTCGACGGCAACGTCCTCCTTTCGGGATGGGGCTCGGTAACCCCCAGTGGTATGGGATCACCCGATGCTCTGCAGAAGGCCGACCTTCCAGTTGTCGACGTGAAGACTTGCAAGGAAGCCATCGAATCCATCGTTGGATCAGCCCCCGTTGAACCAACCAACGTCTGCACTGGCCCACTCACCGGTGGAGTCTCTGCTTGCAGCGTAAGTACATTTTTATGATTTTTTATTGCAGTGACGTTAATCGCAAAAGTAATGTTTTAAATCTGATCGACACCGAATGACGAAACAACCAGTGAACATTTTTAGTTAATTATTGATAACAGAATTTGCACTGATATAATTCATTTATTTATTAAATTATTTACTTATTAATCATTAATCAGGCTAGAAGCTCTGTACAATGATAGATTATACATTAAATAGGAAAGTACTACAGATTCGCTGACTCACTTTTAAAGAGGCACAGAAAACCTGAATATTTTAAGATCATTGTTTCATTTAGGAATCTAATATATTTCATTTTTTAATTTTCAGGGTGACTCTGGCGGCCCATTGATCAAGGTCCAGAAAGACGGTGCTAAGGAGGTCATCGGCATTGTTTCGTGGGGAATCATCCCATGCGGTACCAGGGGTGCCCCATCAGTCTACACCCGTGTATCTTCCTACGTCGACTGGGTCGAAAACATCATGGCCAACAACTAAGGAAGTCTTACGGCTGAGCAGCGTGACCCGTCAAATATGGCGGACAAATAATTTTTATACTTTTTTAAACTTTTGTAGCACAATTTAAGTCACGCTTGAAAAATTTTTAATAAACGTTTTTACAAAACATATTTTATGACTTATTCATTCGACGCACTAACTCTACTAGACTGTATCAGAAAATGATAAAGTAAGTTAGATTAATATTTTAATCCAATTTTTTATGACAGCAATATCAATTAGGTAGTTCAATGTTCATTAAATTATAAAAATGTGAGGCAATTTTTTTCTTCGTTGATCTTTTATAAATTGTTAAGTGACTAATCAAGTTTATTATCAGAAGATTATCTGTAAGAAAAACTTTTCTACTAGTCATCAAAACATTCCTCACCGAAGTGTGCATTTTGCATTGCCTGTTAATTCGTTTTCCTTTCAAGACTCATCTGTCTAGATCATGGGTTCCAATTGACCATCATTACTATAAATACTATAAATACTATTACTTTTTTTCTTCTAATTCTACTCTGCCATTTCGCTACTATAATAACAATAAACCATAGGATAGCAAAATAATAATAAAATCGTCCGATCGCATCTGCTCCAAGGTGTAAAAGATTTTTTTTATAAATACTTAATTGTGTGTAATTGTACTGACACAAATACTCATACAATAACGTAAGTGTACAATAAATATAATAAGCCATAGAACTAAAATTAATGACAAACGATCAAATCTTTCATCGGATAAACGAAGCGCAAGGAAGTCGTTGCCTGGGCAATGTATACGATTAAGAGTAATTGTAGGAAGCTTTTTCCGGAATCATGCGGTAAAATTAGCCGGAGCTCGCAGGATCAATGTCCCGCAGCAGCGACTCAATGAGCACGAAAGTCAAGAAAAGAACGAGTCTATTTTTCTCCCTAGCCATTTCTCAAGTTTTAAAAATTCATTCGCCCCGTCCCCCCGCTCGTCGTCGCCGCCGCCGAGATGAAAAATGCCGCCTGCGAGAGAACGAATTCAATATTCGGCGTAACAAATGAAACGATTAGGCAGCTTCCCGCTAAACCGGCGGTGTCAGTTCCTGCAACAATAAACACCGCCCCGCTTAATCCCCCGGCCGCTGGTTGCAAACGATACCTGCATCCATCCCACCCCCGGCGCTTCTTACATCAACGTCAACATCCGCCGTTTCGCCACTCCCTCCTTACGGCGCCCGGGGTCATTAATCATCTCATTAGGTCGGTCATCCCCCCGGCCCAGCGGAGACGAATAAATTGTTGACTCGAGCGATGCCCGGGTGGGGGGTGAGAGACAGAGCGAGATCCTAATTGGCCTGTCCCAATTTGCAGCCAGCTCTCCCCCGCGTCGGTTTTCCTCATTATGACGCTCGCGAGCGTCAGAGACTAAAAACGAGGCGTCCCGTTCTTGCCGCGCTTTTCTTCCTTTCTTATAGATATGATGCCGGCGCGCAAAAAGTATCGGCGAATAGCTGCATTTTACCAGCTGCGGTCTTGCGCCTCTTGCGTGCGGCACAAAGCGCTGGAATTCGTGTCAAAGTGGAGGGAAAGCGGGTTCCTTTTTTTATTGCACCTATCGGCATTTCTTGGAGGCGGCGTATTGTTTAGTTTACAAATATTAGTATGCAACCCTCTAAAGTTTAATTAGTGAGAAATTACTAAAAATTAATGAAGTGGAAGAAAAAATAGTGAAATGTACTCTGCTAATCCACACATGTTTTTTCTTTTTCAATTTAGTGATCGTCAAAGATAAGGAGCTTCGAAAAGTCGCGTGATTTCACAATTGTACATTATAGGTATAAATGTATGACGTCGTGTTGACGTCACTCGTCCGTTAAATTTGATATTCTTATTAATAAAGATATAAATTGAAGATATCAATCTTTGTTAATAAACATTAAATTGATAAAAGAAAAAATGTATATCAATGATTTTTCACGATATTCTGTCTGATTGAGATTGACACATCCAAATTTAGGATTAGTAGACCAAGTTTAATCTAGCAAAGTTATTATTCTTTTTGCAAAATTAAAATGTAGTATAGTGACATTAGGATTAAGTAGTCAGTACATTTATATATAATGTGGTAGAAGTCCGGAACATCCCTCGACTTGAGTGAAAAATCACTTTATTTCGGAAAAATTGGGTCACTTTCTGTTCGATTAGTTTAGTGTTTACTCTTATATTATATAAAATAAATAAACAAATAAATAAATATTGCTGTAGCATTCTGTAACATTTTTTATACCAAGTGCATACTAAATATCTAAAATTTAACTTCAACTCATTTTAAAGATAAAATGATCTCCATCATAGATTAAAATTTTGTTGCTATAGTAGTGTTTGCAATTTAATTTGTTTAAAAATGTTTCTCCATGAAAAAATATTTCCTCAGAATAAGATAAAATTTAGTGCAACGATTAATGATTTGGCACACCATTTTACGAAGACATATTATGCGTAAATTCACACGAGTACAATTTAAAGGAATAATTTCAAGAGAAAGAATGGCCTTTTCACATGAAAAAAGATCGCGTGCGTGGAAAAATGCGCGCGAAGACATTACCAATTGAATCTGCCCAGGAATAAAATTGCGCTGGACATCTTGGCTCTTAGATTTGAATATGCAAATACATCTTGAAACATTTGAATAGTAGCCGTACCGGAATACACAACTCTTGATTAAACAAATTTTTGTTCTATATCGTCGAGTGTAAATTTAAAATAAAATAAAGATAAGAGATATTTCGCGTTATTTTTAAGCTATAACATTTTGCACTGCTGACCGCATTAAACTGACAATGCGGATTTTGAACAAATAAATACGGTTCGCTTAATGCACAATAATAATTGACACAATATCAATATTCAAATAATACTTTTAAAAAGAACATGTTATCGGCATTGAGATGGCATAATAATGTACGCGAATTTCGAATCGAATTCCGTAATATTAAATGCACCGATGTTATTGAAAACTTTCGTTGAAGCTTCGATACCACCCCACAATTATCCATCGAATTTCAGAAACACCTACAAAATTACAAAATCACATTTCACCGAAACACACCGCAGCTTCGGCTCGGAATTTCCAGCGGTCCATTTTCCACTGAAAAAAGAAGCGCACAAAAGTGCTCCATCGAATTTTCGCGAAAATAGAATCAAGAAACGAGGCGAGGGCAAGTGGCCGGCAGCGAGGCGGGCGAACTATTCTCCGTCGCCGGCAGCGAAGTGCCGCGGCGGGAAGAAAAGGGTAGTTAGCAACTATTTCGCCGTCGCCTCGCGGCTCGAGGGGGGGAATTCCGGCGGGCCGCGGATTAACGTCGAGGGCTAATTTACATCCAATGAGCGCGACGGAAAAGCGGGGGCGGCTTTCGGGTCGAGACGCACGCGGAGAAGTGGGACGCGGGGCAGCGCGCCCCCCCGGCCCCCTCGACTCGAGGGCCGCCGCGTTAAGTAGTTTAAACGATACCGCGGCTCGCGCGCGCGTAATTGAATGAGCGAGGGAGCGACGGCGCGCGCGGACGAAAGTTCGTCGACTTGCGTTATCGGTGCACACTTGTGATGCGATCGCTTGATGTCTGATCGAGATGTGATTGTAGCGAGAGATTTATCAATAATTTGATGTCTTTTGATGCGATGATACCTGAATAATTATGATGCCAGTCATTTAAATAATTTGATAACTTTTTTATATTTTATGAAGAAATTTTAAACGTCTAAACTAGGAGAGTGTCAACTCTCTGAATCACGGATGTGCATGAAACTTTGGGAATTGTTTGCTGCGGTAGTGCACAAAGAAATAAACTACTCCTAATTCTATCTCATGAGCTTTTGTTTAATCAATTAAAATCATTAGCATTGTTCGTATACGTCATGCAAAAATATCGTATATACAGATATACTAGCAATGTTAACAAAACGAGATATATCTGACAAATAAAGCCATATGAGATCGAACTAAAAGTGGTTTATTTTATTGTTTGATATTAGAAAACAATTTCCAGACTTGCATACAAATCGGTGACCCGGAAGGTCGACAATCTCCATAGTCAGTCATGTTTCTTAGAACACTTATATACTGATATAAATTTGATTAACCGTAGATTTCCTTAGAAAATGTTCATCGTATGGATCTGAAATTTTTAGAATGTTTTCTTAAAACTTTTTACTAAAACCTTTTCAGCGTAAAAGTGGTTTTTTCTTTAATAATGTAAGAAGATTGAGAAGTTCGATTGGTTCAGTTTTAACTAGAATCAAGTAATTTTCCATTCTTCCACATTTTGATAGATTAGTTTAAGAACATGGAAGTTTTTTAATTTAAAAAAATTGTAAATAATAATTAGGGTAAACTTTTTGGTCTCTTTGCCTCAACGAACTGTGGAAAATTGTGTTATGAAAGCACTGAAAATTTTATAGACCCATTCGCTGAACAGATTTTCAGAAAAGTGTGTGTTCGAAAAAGAAGGTGACTTTTGAATAAGTACTGACACTTTAATATGCTTATTTGAAAATAAACTTAAAAAACTTTTAATTTAATACCTTTTACGGTTTATATTACTGAGAAAAATGTCTTGTAATGAGTCTGGTGTAATACAATGTTGTAATAAACGTAGATAGTAGTTTTTCTCTTCCTACTTAGTATACTTGAACTTCAACTCCCAACATTCCCAGAGCAAGCAAATAAAAAAAATAATAAATTCCATCCCTTCAAGAGAAGGTAAAATCGCGTAATTCGACGAAGTAAGAAGACGAATACGCAGAATGAACGACATAACCGAGAGGCAGGTCCCGATCTTTTTACAAGGCGGCCAGCCGAGGAATTCCCCGCGAGCTTTACAAGTCGCCCCCGCACGAAAGTCGAGAAATTTCGAGCATTGCGAGTCGGCCAAGTAAGAGCTGATCGGAGGGTACGTCTAAAGTCTAAAAGGGCGCCGCGGGGGGGAGGGGGCGAGCGCAGGACTGCGTGAAAATCGCGCGGATAGCCGAGTGTACGCGAAAAGGAGGGCGCGCTCCTTCCCGCGACTTATCCGCGTCTCCCCTTGAGCGGACGTGTATGAGGCGCGCGCGCTCTATTCCGCCCGGGGACACCCGACACTATCGGCGGAGCAGCTGCCGCACAATCCGACTGGCCAGAAAACTGGAAAAGCCCGGATTCCTCGAGCTCCGACGGCGGTCCTCTCGGTTCGGCCGACCAGTACGCGACCCTTTTCACTGATTTTTCAACCTGCGATCTCGCTCTTCCCGGGCCCTTTTTCTTATTCCCTTTTGACGCATTCAAAACTTTTGCTTTTCTTTAGGGAAGAAATTAAGATTTGCTTTCTGGAAATGGAATTTTGGAAAAGGGTATTTTTGATTTTAGCTAAAAGTTGAAAATTTAGTATGGTTAACTTTTACGTGGTATTCGCTGAACTAAAGAATGGAAATTGATGTACGAGGAAAATTTGATATCGTCAAATTAAGTATTTAAATAAAGGATGCCTCACTTTACGTGTAAAGAAATTTAAGATTTAGTGCTTTAATGTGGAATTGTGCAAAAGGATAGTTCCTTTATTCTTCATTTTAGTTGATTCCTTTCACATTTTCTGAATGAAAATTTATTCATAAAAAAATTCATGGAGTAATATTACGTACTTAAAATAAAAGAAGATTGGCTTTCTGTTTATTCAGAAGAAGATTTAGTTCTTTAAAGTGCAATTTTTTTGAATATGTGGTACAGATAAATTATATCCTCTATATACTCTTTCAGAAATAAAATTGATTTATGAATAAAAATTCATGATGATTCCTTTAAGTACTTACGATAAAGCGTAGAATAAATCATCAAGTCACGAGAATATAGCTTACCTGAAACAAAAAAAAGAAAAAATTGATTAATTTACATCAGTAGTTACATAAACTAATTTATATTACTTTTAAAATAATAATATATAGATTGTTTAAACGCAGAACCGTCTTATCCCCAAACACGTGATGTAGTATCTTAATTGTTCGCGCCAAGATTTATCGGTTTACATGATTGATTCGTCGGCTGGCCAGAGATTACAACTTCGATCGCGCGGCACAAAATTTACGAGAAAAACATCAGCCGGAGAAAAATTAATAACAAACGAGCGCGAAATCCCCGCTCGAATCTATTAGCCCCGGCGGGACACGGCGGTCATTAGCAGGCACCGCCTGTCCAACGAATCATCAAACCGCACGTCGTTTCCCCCGTACAAAAATATCGGCGCAAGAACAAAAGGAGAAGTCCCTCGGAGGGGAAAATCACCGGGGCCATTCCTCCCTCCTCATTACCCCGGCGCGTCGCTCTTATCGCCGGGCGATCGTCGCGCGTCGATGTACAAGCGATTCGCGCGGGCGTCACGCGCCGGTATAAATCAAGCCTCCTCCGCGGCGCACAATTGCGTCTTGGGCCGCCGCATCCGGAGCCGACGATAAATCGGCCGGCGAGACGCGGACATCCCGGGCGCGCGTAATGATTTAGCGCTTTAATTTACCCGGCCCGGGGGGAAAAGCTACGCGTAAAATTGCCTTTTCCTTACGCCCGGAGGGGGTGGACTAATCGAGCCCTCCCGCTCCTCCCCTGCGGCAATCCATCATTTCGCTCCTTTTTATATTGTCGGAAGTCTGGATTTGATTGGTGCGCCCGCTAAACGCTCGCCGCCTCTTTATCCGCCGGTGGCCGTCATTAGGCCGCGCGCCGCCTCGTTATTTAGCGGGAGGGCCGTGACGCGTGCGTGTCCCGCACCGGTTGTGCGTGCGCTCGATAATCCCGAGCACGTGTAACCCGCGCCGCCCCCTCACCCCCCGGAACTCGGCAGTATACCGATGTTTTCACGCCGGGGAACATCGGATGGAGATTCGGTTGATTCTTCGCGCTGGGATGCAAAATTAATTGTCTCGGCACGGCCTACTCGGCGAGAGTAATGGGCGGCGAAACGTATCTTGACGGTGGTGAAAAGTATCCTGGTCTAGGTCAGCCTGTCTTGTTTCTTCGCTTGAGAAATGTATCAGGGGGGTTCCCCCGAGGTGGAATGGGAGAACCCGTAATTTATTGAATTGTAAGATTTTACTTTTTCGTAAGTAAGAGATGCGATTTGACATGATTAGTTAAGCTTCTAGGTATAGCTACTTGACTTATGTCTTATCGCATTGCTCGTCAGACTACTCTGTCGGACATTTATAAATCGCGATCCTAAAAAAAGAATACTGGTTTCAATTTAATGAAGAAAAGCACAGTTTGAAATTCCTCGCGAAAAAAAGCACATTTCATCATGACATTTCTATTAAATGTGCTTTTTTCGTGGCAAAATTCCAAAAGTGTTTCTGTTTGTGAAAAAAACTCCAAAAAGTACTTTTTTAATGGTAGATTTGAATTGGGCTAGTTTTCTTTGTAAAAAGGTGAAGCGTGTTTTTTTTTGTTGGGATAAAAATTAAGCTTTTCTTCGGTAGAAGTGACGATGTGTATCAATTTTAGTATTTACTTGTACAAACAATGTGTAATCACTGTAAAAAAGTGAAAACATGAAATTAAATCTTTATACATAAGTTACATTAAGTGATTCTGATTGTAGTTAGACATACAGCTAGTAAGGTCTAAAGTTATATCTTTCTCAATTCGATCTTAAATTTTAATGCTAATATTAAAATCTAAATTATCTTGAAAACATACTTAAGTTAAGTTTATATGCTGGGAAGTCACTGATTTATAATGTAGCTCTGTTTTTGATATTCCACTAAAAATTAATGAAGCCTGTTCTACAGTCTACATTCATTCACTTGAATAATTAATTATAGTCAATTACTTTTGACTTATATTCAAGAGTAAGAAAAGTTGCTTATTCATATTTAGATAGATTATTATATTTGTTATTGAATAAGTACAGAAACAAAATAAATGTATGAATAAAATGTTTATTAATTAAATCATGAAATTAATGCAGAATTTGCAGACTATACTCTTCTCTTTCCATAATATTTGATATATTTTATTAGTCTAGTTTTAAAGAGTTAGGTACTTTACTAAAGTCAATCCCATCCAGAATCATATTTCAAGAAATGATTTTATCATAAAATACTGAATTCAATGATATTTAAACTATCTGAGCTTATTTACATCTTCAAAAGATTGCAATTACAGATTCAAATCATCAAAGTAAATTTAGATTAATTTTCAATTTTCAAATAATTTTTCAGTTTTAGGAAAAAAATGAACTCTTAAAATCCTAATTCCACAATTAAAAAAAAAAAAGAAGAGAATAAGATCCCCAATAAAATCTTCACATCGCAACAACCCGTTACGCGCCACAGTATAAAAAAAATCTATCGAACAGCCGTAAACGATCCGCGCGTCCGATTAATAACGGCGAAACGAGCCAGCAGTCCATTCTCCCTCTCTCTCTCTCTCCCTCCTTCCCTCCCGCCTCCATGAAAACTCACTGCGCGAGAAACTTCCCCATTTACTCGGGCGTATCAGGGCTCGCGTATCCCGGGCGCAGCGAGAGCACACGCGCGCCCATTCAGCCGCCGCGAAAGGTAAATTGCCGGGAGCATACGGAAAAAGCTCCGATTTTCCCCCCGTCGGCGCATTCAAAGGCTTTTATGAAATTACATTCCTCGCGGCGTAGCTCCCCCCCCCTCCCTCCCCCGGGCCCCGAGCCAATTTATGCGAACGGCCGAAAACGAGCGTCTTGTTCCGGCTTTTTGAGCGCGGGATTCAAAACGCGCCGGGGCGCGCTGTAGTGCCACTCGCGCCGGGCCAAAGCGAGTCTCCGCCTCGAGGAGGACGACGACGTCGGAGGAGGGAAAAAAGGTGGAGTCGGCGAAGCAAAAAAAAAGAGGCAGGGAGTTTCAAATGAGATTACCGCGGCGAAAGTGCGAACGCAATCCGACGTTGTAGCGTCGCGGAACTTTTCCCGCGGCTCTCATGAATAGCGAGACTTAAGGACGTTTCATACATATTTTGATTTTTTCGATGAATAGAGAAAGTGCCGGCGTCACTTCGTTAGCGCGCGGCCTTTTCTTTGTTTGCGAGCGGGCGGCGATGCGCCCCGGCGAGATTACGTGGCTGGAGCGCGTATATATTTATTTCTTGACTTCGGTGAAGTGCGTGACGAGAGCAGTATATCAAGCTGCTCCTCGCTTTTCTAATCATTTCATCGTTAATTTATATCACGTACATTTTGTTTTGCTTCCTCGTAGAGGTTTGCTTCTCAGGTTTTGAAAAATGTCTGTACGCAAGTGTGTGTGTGGGTGGGTAGGCGGGTGTGTGTGGCCACCTAAATCCGAGGATTTACTTATCTATTTTAATCTAGTTATGCTCATTTTTTTGCTTTTTTGTTTTGTAGCGATTTTTCCATTTTCAGAACACAGTTTTTTACGTTTTTCTGCACTATAGAGTCAACATAACTGGAGTTAAGATGAATTCATTGATTTAAAACTTTATAATTTGGTAGCATTTCGTTATGTATTGGATAATTTCTTTGGGCAATTTATAAGACTCAGTAGTTTTTGAAATTTTTGTTTTTTAGAAAAGTTTTTTATCACTGTATCTGTAAAACAATTGGATCTTTTAAGGGCCGAACCGGCTTATTTTTTTTTCATTCTTTTTCGTTTTTTACCAAGTTTCGTCACATACATTAAATTAAAAGATTCTCCTGTATCTCTTTACTTGTTTAGCGGTTTTTTTTGACGCAAAATGAAGTAGATATATAGGTACATAGGTATGCTCTCCACGTGCTAAATAAATTAGACAAAGTGCTTGATCAAGACTCTTACCGGTTTTAATGCACTCGATTGAAGGGAAAGCTCGGACGAGCGTGAGTTTCGTTGAAATAAAAAAAAAGGAGGAAAACCTCGACGACCGAAATTCGATCGAGGCTACGACACTCGAATCGCGCATTCACTGTTATTTGCGTTCCCTCGCCGCGCATAGCTGCACGCCACTCCTACAACTTAGTCCTCGAGCCCCGGGGCACGTCCCTCTCTTTTCTCCTTTCTTCACAATACTACATTACCGCCTTCCACCGGCCACCGACGTTTTTTCGCCCCATTTTGGTCTCTTTCTTTTGAGTTCTCCATTCTTAGCAATTGTCCCCTGCTCCACTCGAAATGTTTCTATTTTCGGCTTAACTCGCGTTAGAGAAGTTAATTGCATTGCATTTAATGTACGTGCAAATGGAAATTAAAAGTGAGGTAGTTTTTTCCCACGAGTAGGTCATCAATAAGAATTACTTAATTTGAAGAAATTGATTAATAAGCAGAATAGTTAAGTATGAGTTTAATTGTTTTGTTAATTTTTTTTTTAATTTGTAATAAAAATTAAGTCATTTAAATATAAATTAATTATTAAATACAATTTGAACGGATGCATATTTCCTAAATTTGGTAAAATTACAAAAAAAAGAAATACAAAATACAAAAATGAAAAAAATAATATAATTATCAAACAATGATTCATATTTCTGTTTTCATTTTCACTAGCTTTTTTAATTTCAAGTATTTTTGATTTCGTACCGAAACTGCAATTTTTTTATCGCAAAAAATAGATTACAATTTGAAAAGCAGAAAAAAAAATTAAAAAAGGGAAATAAAAATTTGAAAAGTACGATAGAGCAATGCGTGGGATGGCTCCGACATACCTTTGCAGAATGTACGAAATTTTCGAATTTTTACACGAAGTTGTAGAATATTTTTAGAATCGCAGTTTTCCAAATGCTACGAAGCGCGCGAACGGGAATTGAATTTCATCATTGTCAAAACTCGACAAAAAACTCGATTTCTCATTCGTAGGTTTCAAATTTTTCATTAAAAAATCCGAATCGTCTTCCATTTCCCTAGCAAAATCAATAAACTCTATTAAAAAAAAATCTAAAATTTCCCACCCTCCTCCCCGTACCATAAAAAAAGAGAAAAAAAAAGAATCACCCATAAAATAGAAAATCCCATCTCTGCCTCCATTTCCGAAGTTCTTCGATTTCCCGGCAAATTAAAAGCGCAATTTTGTAGGGCACAGCCGCGCCGGCATCCCTACAAGGTCCAGCGCAAAAAGTCAAAGCCTTTGAGGCGATTTCGCGACACGAAAGTATATAACACAGGGCCCACCGGTATACTTAGGCCTCGGAGAAGCTCAGCTATTTGCGAAGTAATTATACGACGCGGAGTGGCATCGAAAGCTCCAAAGCTCTCGGGCATGTAGCGAGCGCAAAACTAGCCCCGGGACCAAAGAGCCTTACGCGGCTGCCTCCTCCGGAGATGAAGTGCTCCTCTCTCTCTCTCTCCTTGTGTTCCCCCGGCCGGCCGGCGTGTTGCGCTTTCGGCTCTCTGTTTGCGCGAGTTAAGCGTCACCGTGTGAACTTTCGCCGCCCGATTCTCGGCGGACGAGGGGCTGCCGCTTTATTGTGGCATCGCGATGCCGTCTGGCCCGTCTCGCCGCCACGGATTTAGTTTACTTTGATTTAGTTCAGCGCTGATTCGCCCTGATGGCTGTTAACTTTCCCGACGCCGCGCGCGCTTTGAGCGTTAAGTTTTTCTTGCGCCGGGGGAAGATTAGAGGTTCTCGGCTGTGAAGACCGCTGCTGTTTGCTCGTTTAAGGCCTCGGTTGTAAGGATAATCGCCTGGATTATTTTGTTGTGTTGAATACACTCTCTATATCTCATTCAGTGAAACTTACTGAAATTCACTGAAAATTAGTGAAATTTCACTGATTTTTCAGTAGATCAGGTCACTTTCACTGGTTTGCCCTGATCTGAACTGAAAATTAGTGAAATTTCACTGAATGAAATTTACATAGTACAGAATTGAAATCGGCAGGTGAGAAAAAATTCTAGTATGAATTACAATACCGTGTAGGAATGAGGTCATAGTCTGACCTTTTGATAAAGAATTACCATACCTTTTAGAAAAAATTACAAAAAATTTAGAAAATTTACCATCCTTCTTTTCTACAATGAACAAAAAATTTTGTAGATCCAACTAAAATTTGTTGAATCCTTCTTACAAAACTGTTTCGTAGATTTAACTAATTATTTAGTTGAATTAACCAACGTTTTAATCGAATCAACTAATTATTTAACCAGATTGGTTTTTTAACTAAAAATTTCGTTAGTTTAACTAAATCTTTAGTTAAGTCAACTAAATTGGTTTAGTAAGGAGGATTCAACAAAATTTTAGTTGGATTCAGGTTAGTTACCTACTATTAGGTTTAATTTACTTAATATTCAATGCAACACCTCTTGGAAGAGTTATCATGTAATTCTGGTTTCTACTACTCCACTGAGGGCGGGTATAGTTAAAAGAACGGAAAATACAGATGGAAGAACTTTAATGTTTCTATTCTGTGATCTCCGATCCTTTAGTCTGTAACGACCTTAACTTTCGTAAAATCACCACCTAACGATTTAACAGGTCTAACAAATCAAATAAATCAATAAAATTTGTAGTCACTATTTTATGAAAACCAACTTATCATTGATTTCCCATCTCGATTTATACTATCAAATAATACGAGACCCTCAAAATTTCACAGACACATTAATAACAGACCCCAGTGTCACCTTTAAAATTGCCATACAAATACAATCTTTCTCAGCACTACGCCACCAGCCAATTTTATCGTTCGCCAATTACCTAACCAAATCAATTGAAGACGCAACCCGGCAAAACTTCCTCTCCTCCCGAAAAGTCGACGCCGGCAGCAAATTAAATACATAATTGGGCACGAGGAGGTGGAAATTAATCCGAGCGACGGCGGTATCCGCGCGGCTGCGGCGGTAGTTTCCTCACGCCCTCGCGGCGAGCTGCCTGGGAGAGTTCGAAATAGTTGGCGACGCCGCGCGACGATCCATCCGAGCGCGCGGAATATGCGCGAGCGCCGCGCATCCCTAAGAGCTGCCGCGTGCGTGCGCCGGGGCACAGCCTCTCGAGCATTAAGCTAGCGACTAATGCGAAGACAGCCGGCAGCGAACCCACTAATTCCCACCGAAACACCACCGCACGATCGTCCCGACACACGGGGAACCCACCGCGGGTCTGATCTCTATCTGGATCTCGATTCCTAGCGGTGCACTGAGAAAAAATTTTAGGTAAAGTTAATGTCCTGTGTGGAAAAGTGGCCACGGACTGTCAGGTAGTGGGAAAATTGTATATTGTATTGTAAATTTTACTAGAATTATTGGAAGTTTTACAATAATTCTAGTAAAATGTATAATATTTTCTAGTGAAGTTTACAATTGAGGATGGTAATTTTTCCACTGCATGACAATCCGTGGCCACTTTTCTACACAGGATAGTAATTTTTACTAGAACTTTCTCAGTGTGGAGATCATGGGAGTGGAGATCTGGTTGTTCGGACGATAAACTTAGGCGGACGTCGCTTCTGGCGACGGACTGAGCTTTTTCGAGCTTTTACACGGAGAAGGTGGTACAATAAAAATTACTCTCGTAGTTTTACAAAATTTAGTGAGTAATTAGTTGTATTCGAATCAAGTGAACTTTTTGGTAAAAATTACTCAAAACATCATAAAAATTGACTTAAACATGGTAAAAATTACAATGTGGGTTAATAATTTTTATCAACCAGATCATATTATGGTTCCAAGATTACTAAAAGCAGTAATGTTTATCAAACCAGTCTCTCCGAGTAATGACGGCTAGAAATGCCTCGTAAAATTCTAAGTTGTTTATGAAGAATAGGGGATTCTTCGAAAGTCGAGGCGTTAAGTATTTCAAGAGTAATTTAACTTTTTCTAGCTGTTGGGTTATTTTGACGGATGTGGTGGTCTGGTGAAATTTTAAACAACTTAATTAAATTTTATGAAACATTAAATTTGAATAACATCGTTGAGAATTTTTTTAAAATTTTGTTCATTTTATTTGACTCACTGCTAAATTACTTTTTGCATGTGTAATGCAATTTTTTTGCGCTTCAACAAATTTTCTTAAATTTCAAGTGTACGCTTATTAGTGTGTGTACGTCTGTCTTTTTGTAGTTACTCTGAAACTACCTGTTACCTTTTTCCTTTTTTCGGCTTCTTTTTTTGTTCTTTCTTGCATCTCTAATTTTCTTCCTCTCTTTATACCCATATGGGTATATACTCGTACGACCTCTTTATCTTGTTTCTTTCTTCTTATTAACGTTACTAGATTCTGTAGGATGTGTTTCTTTGTTTACTGGTCATTTTTAAACGAACTGCTTAAATCATCCAAAAAATGATTTATAAACTGATAAATTTTAAACAATTGAGTGTAAATAAATTTTAAACGAACTTTTAAGGTCGAAACGAGTAAAAAATAACACTTCCTCTACGAGGATGCAAAAGTAGATGCTGCTTTCCGTTAATTTTATAAATTAAGAAGAATACCAGATAAATAACAAGTGTTTTGAGAAGAAAAAAAACATATTATCTTAATCATTATTATTTCCTTACATACAAATACAAATTACAAATTTGATTTTTTTTTATAAAATCGCATTTTTAATACTTTTGACTCAAAAAAAAATGTATGAGCTGTATGATTTTGATATAGCAGCAAAAGTGACAAGAATTACCCTTCTACCCGTTACATTTTCATAAAAGAAGTGCATTAATTTTACATTTTTAAAAAAACTGGAGTATGCTACATTTTTATAAATAAAATTTCATCACGCAGTGCGCAAAAAGACTTGAACACCCAAAAAATTCCTTAAAAATATTGCTCTCACCATAAACGTTTTAATGCGATAGTTTCCGATGCCCACAATCCAAACAATAGCGAAGAAAAACAGCGGGCTTGAAGACCGTTGTGCACGCACCCTCGTCTCATTTCACGACTGTCAAACAATTCAGCCGCGCGCAATACGCAGCCGCGCGCCCCCCTAATTTAAGTTTCATTTCATCTTTTTCCGCTTACTCCACACCCACGTCACTTTTCCACGCTTATTCGGGGCCGCTCGACTGCCCCCGGGCGCACGTGCACCGCCTCCCGGGGGCTAAGGTTACAATGGGCGCGCGTCCATTTTCATTTCGACGCGCGAGTTCGCCGTGAAATTTCGCGCGTCGAATGCGTTTCCACGGGATTCTTTTTTTCATCGCGGTACTCCGCCGCTGCTCGCGGAACCGCGCGCTCCCGTCTCTCGCGGATGTCAATATTTGCACGGTACACCTTTGTAACCTCCGAGGGAGTTTAATAAAATCAAAAGGGAAAGGCAAACAATGTTTGTGGGAAAAATTGCTTTCTGGGTTATTGATCGTTTATATTTAATTTATTATTATTATTATATGTATACGTAAGATTTTATTTTTATCCTGGATTTAAATACACTTTTATGGATTCAATTAACCCTTTAGAGTTAATAGTAGATTAGTTTATAATTGAATGCTTTTAGATTAATAAAATAGTTGTCGATTGTTTAAGATTGGATTAAGTTGGAAAACAAATATTTTTTTCTAAAAATGACTTAGTAACATCCTTAATTCTGCAAATTATCAAGTATTTTTTTCGGATTTTTAGTTCATTATTTTCTAGCAGGCTTATAGAGAAATAAAGGGAGCAGGCTATAAGCGGTCCCTAGTGAAAAGTCATGTCCTTTTACGACGTCAAGAAGTGATGTCACAAAAAGCCAAATGATGTCATATATTGGTAGCTTTAGTTTTATAGCCTGAAATCGAGCACATGATCACGTCTTACCACGCAGATGCTAAGATCTAAACTGGGGGATCAGAATAAAAAGTTATTATTGTTTTATAATGGCATTTTTTCTTTTTCTTTCCCACTTCACTTATTCTTATTTACAGTACCTAAAAAATCTAAAATAGTAATTTTTTCGCTCAATCCTTCAGTTCCAAAAGTTCCGTATCCATATAACTAAATTCTCTTATTTTCATATTACACTCTTATACTCTTATTTCCATATCCTTTCGTGACATCATTTTCCAACGTCATCAAAATGCCATCGTTTCGTTCGCCGCATCATTCAAATTTTTTTCTTAAAATCGATCTTTTTTTTCAGCGACTTTGGAAGGTAAAATTCGAAACCTCCTCCACTATCTCCAGTGACACAGTTACCCTCCGAAGTAATCATCGTCCCCGAAGATTTAGAGCGGTTACGCGCGCGGGATCGAATTAAACGAGGAGCAACCGCAGCCGCCCCCCTCACGGGTATACCAGGACGAAAGAAAAAGAAGGCGGAACAGGAGAAACAATGACCCCCACGGATTTCCGAGATAAAATGATAATGCGAGAGAGAGAGAGAGAGTGAGAGAGAGAGAGAGAGAGAGAGAGAGAGACGCGGACCTGCGGAGAAAAGCGAAAGTTCGATGGAGATGAGGGAAGATTGCCATGGAAATGGGACAAGAGGGAGCGATTTTGGAGCGGGTGACTTTCCGGAAATGAAGGGTCGACGCGGCGCGCGCGCCTCCCGGAGATATACGGCCGACGGTCCGTTGACTTATACGCGACACTCGCTTCGGCCCCGTGTTTTCTTTCCTTTCTCGCGCGAGGTATAACCCTCCCGTCCCACCGCCGAACGGCACGGGGTAATCGAAAAGTGTTTCGCCGAGGCTCGGGGAGGAAAGGCGGTAACGCGGCCGCTTCAATATTTAAACTGCAAATGTGAATTTCAATTAATTCGCTCTCTACTCTCCGGATTTATTGCTGCCCGTACGCAAGTGTGATATATTTTGTGGGGTACTTTTTTTTTAACTTTGTAGGGGTTTCTTACAGGTGTGGAGCCTTCAGTTTTATATATAGTATTCTTTTTATGAAAGGTGCATGTGGGACGCGTAATAATTCATGGAATATTCATGAAAAAATTTGCACATTATTCATAATAATAACTATTTATTAATAGCAAAGCTAGCTCTCCTCGTTTAAATTAGATTGCATGCATTTTTAAATTAAAACGTTGAATGGAGGATTGACGATTATAAATAAATTACCGCGTTTTTAATCCAATCTAAAATAAGTAAGTTAATGCATAAATGTTGCGGTACATTGCATTTAGATAAGTTATTAACAGACCACTTTATTTAACTAAGCATTCTAAATTAATTTTATATAGGTACACTCGGATGATTCAGCAAGCTATGATTTCATTTGTAAAATTATTTTTATCGTCTTTTCAGTACAGCGACTGTGACTATTTTTATCAGGACTTTAAAATAATTCGTAACACACCTTACATTTTTAATTAACTTTATAACGATTTCAATCAATGTATCACAAATATAGTACACGTGTAAAAAGTGAACTAAAAACTTCGTTATAGTCTATATTAACGTTTTAACAGACTGTTATTTTTAAGAAAATTGTAATAGTATCGTAAAACTACAGTAAAATTTCATAGATTTATATTAAATTTTAACAGAAATTATAATAAATTTTAGAAAGAACTACTTTTTCAATCTGAAACAATCGATTAAAATAGACTATTGCAATATTTAGGAAAGTTTTCACCGTATAGAAAAATTTAATGTGCCTTAATGACAAACTTAAGGAAGAAAACGATGCAAATATACGTTATACATCTGACGTACAGCAAAATAAATCAAGAAACTTCGCATTTTGAAATACAAGACCAGGTTCATATACAATTTTCCCCGATTACCACGTCAAAGTCTAACTAAAAAATCCGACACACCGCGTCAGATAAAAATGGAAAAACCCCATGAATATTTATATCAGCTGACGAGCAGAAAAAAAGGAGACGGAGCATCGAGAGAGGAGGTGGCTACAGAGGGGTGCAACCAATAAATATCGCTCCCCCGCATCGGTCCATTATTGGGGGGATTAAAGTCGATGTACTCGCAAGGACACGCGGGGGAGTGAGGGGGGCAGGGCGAAAGGCGCGGAACGATGGGTTTAAAGTGAGACGGGCGCCGTGTGTACAGCGACGCATCGCTCGGTTTGACGCGTCGGTGCTTTTCTCTTGGCTGTTTGCACGGCAAACTCCCCCGGAGTAATTCGACGGCGGATCCTCCGCAAACGGACTGCACCGATGCGAGAATCCCGGGGAAAGACCATTTCTCCTGATCGATTCTCGCGTTATTAGGTTATTAAACATCTCCGGGGGATTTTCAGGGTCGCTTGGACATTTTCAATTTTCGTTAACGAAAAGGAGGGATATTGCACTTTGTACGGCGAGAGGGGAGGTTGTTGCAGTTGCTTATTTCGATGCAGGTCTTTCACGTAAATTATTTTATCGATTGATTATTGAACATTATTTTTAATAAAGTTCGGAGATTATTCGTAACTTTTTAGTGATAACAACATTGTAAGTGATTTTTATTGAATTACATTTTCGATAAAACACTATTTTATTTTAATAAGATAACAATTTATTTATTTAGTGAGGATACCTATAGTTAATTAGTATAATATATAGACGTTTAATTTAATCACGTTACAGAGCATTGGATAGTTAATAAATAATTTAATTGAAATTGGAATAATATTTGTTATTTTTATGTAAACAAATTCAATGATTTATTTGATCTATTTAGATTACGCAATCAATTCGTCTTTTTAAATTTAGTACTCTTTTACTCAATTTTTCAGACACAGTTGTTTGTGCAATTTTTATTTATTAGGCACTTGGTTCTATAGTTAATTTTGTAGCCCAAGACATTATATTTCCTATGTAAAGTTATAATAACATATCTACTGTGTAATTAAATTTCTTAAATAAAGGATTTTCTTCGAGAAATTGATAAAATGAAATAAATAAAAACAAGGTTTTTGTTATTATTTAAATACTACTAGAATTGATGTTTATTTTCATTTAATAAAAATAGCAACTCTTCACTTAGAAAAATACTCTACTAAAAACTGCAATAGTCAATTTAAATGTCCTCGCAGGTCTTACTAAAAATCTAACAAATTTTACTAAGGAACTATTGCAATTTTTTCTACAATGTAAATCTGTGAAAATATTAATATTGTCTATTGCAATTGTTAGGCCATCTTTTATCTCTGTATACTTGTAAATCATAAAGATATGTTTTAAGCAATTAGTAGTAGCACTAACTACGTAGAATACGACATTGAATCAATATCATTATACCTTAGTACAGTCTTGTAAAAAAGTAATACCGCAAAGAAACTACAACACCGTCGTTTATGTAATATCGGTGTAGGATACAAAGTTAAGAGGTGATGTGTCTTACTTCTACAAAAAAATAGCATCGTCAACTCTAAATCAATGCAGGGGAATTCCGTACTTAATCAGTCACTATTTACGTTCAGTGGCCCAATTCCCCTGGCACCCAGTGCGACCTCACTGAAATTCGTTGAACCCGTCTGGATTCCCCAGAAAAGCCAAGAGAGGAAGAAGAACAGAACGCCTCATCTAGCATACTCGAAAGAAGAAGGAGAAGAAGAAGAGCAACCGTAAGAGCAAAGTGTCCATCTCACCATGGTGTCCTTGACGCGCTCCACCGGTTGTAGCAGCACGGTGGCGGTAGCAGCGCGGTGCTGCTGGTGGTGCGAGTAGGCCAACTGGGGTGCCAGCTGGTGCGACTGCTGCTGCTGGCTGGCCGCGGCCGCCGCCGCCGACACGATACTCGCCGCGCAGCTGCACGCGCAACTGCACGATATCAGGCTGCAGGCCTGCTGGTGCTGGTGGTGCTGCTGCGCCTGGTGGTGCTGCTGCTGGTGGTGGTGCTGCTGGTGGTGGTGGTGGTGGTGGTGGCCGGTCGCGCTCGCCAGGGCCAGCTGGCCGAAGGCCGCCGCGGCCGCCGCCGGGTTGTTGGCCGCCGCCGCCGCCGCTGCTGCCGCTCCCGCCGCGGCCGCCGCTGCGGCGTGCTGTTGCAACGGGGCTGGCAGGGGCACCCCTTGGGCGCCGGCTGCACCAGCAGGTCCGCCCGGAGCCGCCGCTGCACCGCCGGCCGGCACGAACGAGTACGAGTGAAAATACGTGGTGGCGCGGGCGGCGCGGGCGGCGGCCTCGACCCCGAGCAGAGCGGCGCCGGCGAGCGTCGCCGAGGAGGCGGTGTCCCCCTCGCCGCACTGGAGCTTAGCCTTGAGGCTGGCGGCGCAGCTGCTCTCCTCGTAGCCGAGGCTGGCGAACGCGCGGGAGTAGCCCTTGCCGAGGAGGCCGCTCACCCAGCTGCCGTGCTGCAGGGCAGCCGACTGGTGCTGGTGCTGGTGCTGCTGCTGCTGGGACCAGTGGAAGCGCAGGCCGCCGCCGATGCTTGCGAACGAGGGCTCGCCGGGCCACCACAGCTTGCCGCCCGTTGCTGCTGCCTGGTTCTTCCTTAACTTGCTAGCCTTGATTGTCACTCACGGTGGAGACACTTTTTTTGATTGTGCTGGATATGCTTCGAGGTAAGTCTTACGAATCGACGTACGTGTCTTTACTTTATCGTGTACATAATATATCAATATATAAGTTCAGAGTGTATAAGTAAATATATGTATATATATATTTATGTGTATAGAGATTGATTGCCGTTTAGCACGTATAAGTTTTTCGAGGGAAAAAAGAAGAGGCTGCGTGGATCACAAGGTTTCTTAGTATTTTTTCGATTGTATTCTCGCCTATATGATTGCCTGCTGGTGGGTCTTCTTCCTACTTCATGACTCTCTCCTCTTCTGCGCTGATTTCGGACGCTCGACCCACTTCTTACTACTGGACTTGATTGTCTTGACGCGTTTCTTTCGCCTCGTCGACGTTTTTATTCTTCTTACAACGATTATCTTAGAGTTTCTCTATACAACTGGGCCTCTCCCTCCTTTCATTATATATCTGTACAGCGGCCGAACGAGAACAGCACAGTTGGCGCTGTGCAGTCGTGCGATCCCCGGTACGAGCAGACCGGAATTGGAGCCTCTCTCTCTCTAGCAGGTGTCCTCCGCGGGACCGCGGCGCGGTGTCCACTCGAGCCGGCACCAGGGCGATCGGCCTCCCTCTCTCTCCTTCTCGCGCGCGCGCCACGACGCTCTTCTCACTTTCTCTCCCGCGCGCGCGCGCCTACGTACGTGCGGGTGTGTGCGCGTGTCCTTCGCGGCCTCCGGCGGACACGTGTGCCTCTCGCACGCGCGCGATTTCGCCGAGTGAGAGAGAAAGGACGGTATACAGCAGGGTGTGTGTGTGCGTGCGCGTGTGTGGGAGAGAGAACACAACGACGACGGGAGAGAGAGAGAGAGGTGGCAGGCGGACAGGTGTGCAGAGAGAGAGGAGAGAGAGGAGAGAGGAGGAGGATAGGAGGAGAGAGAGAAGAGAGAGAAGAGAGAGAGGGGGCGGTCGGTGGTTGAATCGAGGAGGCGAGAGAAGAGCGGTGAACGTCGAGAGGTGGAACGGCGCTGAGAAGAGCGTCCTGCTCGATCGCCTAGCTTGACACAACTGGCGAGGCGGCCCGCGGGAGCCTGGCGCGCGCGCTGCTTTGAACGCGCGCGCGCGCGCGCTGATCCCGCGAGCCGCCTCGCCACCCCCACCCTCGGCCGCCGCGCGCACCGGCCAATCGCGCCGGAGGCGGGGCAGCGCGGAGCTGCCGCCGCCGCCGAGCCTGCGCCCGAGCGAGCGAGGCGCCCGGAGGACGACGGGTGCGCGCATCGCCGAGGGATGCGCCGACGAGCCTCCGGGACGGCAGTGCACGCCCGGCCTACCGACGCGAGCTGCGCCCACGTGCACGGCGACGAGGTGCGCTGGACGAGGTGTCCTCGAGATTTCTGCGGCGAAGGGTCACCCGCGGAGAGAAGGAAACCGCTGATTTGTAACTTTTTTGGATTGGTAATATTTACTGGATTGGGGAGAACTAAATAACATTGGAAAATCAAAAAAATTAACGTTTCAGAAAAGTAGAAAACAATAGATTTTGGGGTAAAATGTGAAATTTATTTTACTTTCATAAGTACCTATCTGTAGCAGCAACTTTAATGAATGTGGAATTTACAGATATGTAAGATTTTACCGGTGCGAAACATTTAGATTTGCTTATTTTTCTGTGCTGATACATCATACACTTCAAAGCAGTTTCAAATTATAATGCAGATGTTAAACTGTTAAAAAGTAGATTCTTCGTTTTTTAAGTATAAAGCAGATACATTCTTATCAAACTAAAACAGGACTGTCGAATTTAGAGCCAAATCTATTGTGCAAAATGTTAATTATTTGATATTTCTATGTTTTTCTACTTTTTAAAGGTTCTTTTTCCTTTCGTGCTTATTTAATTTTTAATTAAAAAATAACAATGGGGTTCATTTTTCAGAAAACTCGGTCTATTCTTTTAACAGTTTTCGATACTGACTAATAATGGAGAGGTGCGTTTGGTAAAAAATAAATGTCGCTTGGAATAACTAAAGACTCTAACAGAAAAGTTTTTAATTTGAAATATGGCTTTGTTTGTTTAAGCTTTTAATTAATGGGGATGTAAAAAATTTTAATGAAATGGAAAAAGCAAGACTTGCAGTATCTTCGCTGCAGTAGTTACAGTAGGGTTTGGTAAGACAAAAATGAATTTACTTAGCTTTAATACAGGTATTATTAACTTCATCTAATTTATTAATATCATTAGAAACAATAATATAACAACAAAGAAGGTTTGTGGTTATATATAACATTAGTGCCCTAATAACATGGAAGGGATTTAAAAGATCTAAGGCTACGGAGTAAAATTTAAAAAACTTTAATCTTGATTACATCCCCGGTAATTGCATTGGGCTCAGGAGGCTCACGCTAACTTTTATGTATTGTTCCTGTTAATTTTAACCCCTGTCCTATTTAATCCTCTAGTACCTGATGTAATTTATTTCATACGCAATCATTTATAGATTTTTTATTCATCAATATTGTTGTTTACGATGTCTTGATTTTTGTAAAAGTCAATTCCCAAATTTAAATTCATACAATCGATAAGATTGAACATTTTATGAGTAATAAAATGGATGTTAATCATTGAAGATTAAAATAATACTAAAAACATATATAAAAATCGAATTTTTTAAATAGTAACCACTATCAAATTAGCCGAAATTTGTTTTCATAATTTTAATTCATTAATTTCTAAATCACAATATAGACAATAGCTTTTTCTCTTTCATTAAAAGTTTTAATAATTAAAATAGTCGAGACTTGCAGTAGAATAGAAAAGAACATCTAGCGCGGCACTTGCAGCGTCTTAAATAAATAAGTAGATACAGCCGTGCATGGTAAGACGCTCGAAATTCGCACTAACTCAACTACTCCGAATGAGCTGCGAACTCGTCCGGATTAACAGCAGCAGTCGGAAAAAATAATTACGATAATGAACGGGCACTCAAGGAGCTACATAATAAAAGGTGCAAACGCGCTCGAGAATAGCCATTCGAGTTGTCAAAGTACTTTCATTTCCTAACTCCCCGTTACATTTAAAGGGTTATGTACTTTCCTCTTTGCGCCGGCGTGCCCCCCCCTCGGCTCGAGATAATCTTACGCGGGCGAGCTCTCCTTTCCCGAGCGGCTTTTTTCCATTTTGCCAGCCAGCCAGCATCGAGCCAGCAATTTTCCGCGTCTCTCCATCAGCTCCGTCGCTGCGTTTCTTCTGTCGCCTTTTTCGGGCCGAGGGAAGTGTACCCCACTCCGCCGAGCGAAAGATTAATAATTTCTCTTTCTCGCGCCACGCGAGTTATGCCCCTCTCTCTCTCGGAGCTTCGCTCGCTCCTTTTATCCCTTTTGCGCCCGCAGCCGCGTCTTTTATCTTCGCGAGGAGAGCCGCCGGGGCGGAGGCTACGCCGCCGAAGGAAAGAAAAGTGACCCCTGGCTGCCTCGGGAATTTGCTTTCCCGGAGGATAAGCCGATTATCATAAGTCTTACATCTTCTTATTGATGTAAAGATGATAATCTTTATGAAGTAGATGAATAATTTCGCGAAAAGAGTTTACCCCCCGGTTCCCTTTTATCACGGCGGAGATTTAAACTGCGACGTTCGAAATGTAAATTTATAAATTCGCGCTTCTAATGATGACGGGATTATTAAAAATATGCTTTTAGTACATATTCTGTGAAATACTGATAAATCTTTTTTCCTCATAATTTAATAATGCCCTAATAATTTAATGTATCATTAACTGATGATGATTCTTTGGTTCGTAATTATAAATCTATGTTTTGAAACTTTCTTTAATGGAGCTTACAGTATTAACAATACCTATTAATAAAATTTATAATGAATAAAGGCGATATTTTTAAATACGTGCTTACAAAACTATTAGTTGATTTCAGGGCATGCATGATAGTCACCTCCTTGTAACATACGTAAAATATTATAGTAAGTGAGTATTAAACTTGATTTTTAAAATTAAGTTGTCTTCTATTTAAAAAAGTTGTTTAAAGGGAAGAAACGATTGACATTTTTGTCACAACTGTATACTACTGCAAATATTGAACCAACACTATACTAAACCTTTGATATATATGAATATCATTTTTTTCTGTAATAATTTAATGTTTTTACTGAATAAACATGGAAATAAAAAGCTAGCATCTCCTTTTTTGCATTACTATTTTTCATAAATTTTTCTTACAAATTTAAAAAAAACAGTACGAGATCCATCCCAAATTGAAAAACAATTTTGACGATTAAAAATAAAACTTCCCCCTCCACGCTATTCGATCGAATACTTTTGTTCCCCGCAATCCCACGCGCAGGCCATAATAACCCGTACGTATTTGAAACATACAAACGATTAAGAGGTAAGCCGGTAGAAATCGACGAAAAAGAGAAGCGCGGAAGACAGTACGCGCGGAAAGTGGAGGAAGAAGAAGAAGCGTGAGAAACGTACGCGCTGAAAGGCGGGCGGAGGGAGGAGATAAATAGCGATGTCAGTCTTGGCGCCGGGGCAATAAGATTTCGAGGAGGGAAATGAGTGCGAGCTTTCGCTATTATGCGAATCTCGCGCGATTTCCTTGAGCGATGGGGGGAGCGCGCGCCGCGCCGCTTTTTCACGCGCGACTATCTTCGCGCCGGTGACTATTTTTAACTCAGCCCCGAGCGTCTATTTTCCGCAAGCGGCATTAGCAAGCGGCGAGCGCTATCTCCGTTGGCTGGTGTACCTCGTCACCTGCTAATTTCTGGACACGTCGGGGAGTTGAATCGGAGTTGCTCGGCGCAAGTAATTGTTTCGAGAGCTTTAGATAGGGAATGGAAAAATGAAAATTTCTTTGCACTGAATAAAATGGTTCGGGAATATTTCGTCGCTCCTAACGAAGAAAAGCACATTTCATTTCTTCCCGACGAAGAAAAGCACATTTCAGCTTTCTGCAGC
>UXGC01000930.1:0-43794 GCA_900480045.1 Eurytoma adleriae
GTGCGCACCCTCCTTGGAGTCTTTTTGAAGATTTCCTCCACATCCTCCGAAACAAAAAAAAAAAAAAAAAAAAAAAATTTACACTTATGGAAAGTTTTTTAAAACAGCATAATTCTATTATTTGGCAGCATTAATAAGTTTAGTTACTGTCAAGTAAAGTCGTACACAAGTTCAGATTCTGATTTGACCCCTTTTCCTGCTGGACTTTGTGTTGATTCCTCTGTCTTCGGAATGTTGATCAATATGTTTTCTAACTGGATTTTGAATACTGTGTTTATTCATTGTTAACAGATTTCTTAGTAGATGCCTTTTTGTACGGGAGCAACAATATGTAGCTGGACGTATGCGAAAAATGGTCAGACATGTTATTTTTATGATACGAAATTTATATATTGTAAGTTTCATCTTTTTCTGTTTAAAAATATTTTCCGTATGAATATAATTTTTGGGTTGCGATTCATTAATTACTGCTCGAGAGGAATTCTCATTCAAGCAATTCCGTTTTCTTAACGAATCGGTTGGAGAATGTTTAACAGCGCTCTCAGTGCGCAACTCAATGCATGAAAAAAGCAGCCAAAAAGCCATAAATAATTCGATTATCTAAACTCTAGATAATTGCGAGAGACGCTTGTCTTTCAATTACCTTAGAGAATCTTTCAAAACGCTACTTCCACTTGACCTCGCCTAGGGACTCGACATTTTCATTTATTCATTGCTTTTCTTCTACATTCACTTTCCAAAAAATAAGTTAAGTATTTTAATTTCTTATTAATTAAATTATTTATAATGTATAATTGCATTTAAAAATTAGTAAAATGTCATTTTTGTAATTTTAATTTGTTTTTTTTTTAAATTTGAAAAAAATTAAGTTTACTATTGTTAAAGGTTGAGATATAAAGTACGTTATAATGAAACTTTCTGTTGGTTAGAATTTTTATAAACAATAAATTTATTCTTCGTTGTCTACAAAACATAAATGTATAGTCATAAAATTAAAATTACCTGCATACCTACTGACTTTCATCACAGCACAGCCGCAGTTACATGTAAAATATACTTTATCGTGTAAAATATTTGAATAATTGTGTCACACTAATAATTTTTATAATCTTATTTGTAATTTTAGTGTAAATCATTGCTACACTTGTAAAACATTTTTGCACAGATAATGTTTGTTTGTTGTTTTATAAATAACGGATTGTACAAGTAATATATACTGGTGAAAGATACTCTATTCTAATATATACAATATATCATTATATCTCTAACATATCATCTAACAGTTTATAAATGACCTTTTTACAATAATTTAAATTAACTAATGACGATATCATTTAACTTCACAAGTCACATTAATTTTGAATTAATGTACTTGAATTAACAGTCTTTAAACAATTTTGAAGTCAGTTGTAAATCATCACACAAACATTTTAATTGCAATATTTTAAAATCAAGAAAAAACAACCTAACGAATTTAAATTATTGAAAAATGTAATATACATTCATTTGCACCATTAACTTTTTCCAATTAGAAAAAAATTAATTTTCAATATTTTTCGAAAATAAGGTTAAAAGGACTGATCAATTTCCTTAACCACCGTAACAGTTCATCTATTTTTTTGCGACTAATCGTCAGTCTCTTCCAACCAACTGCGAACCAATCGTCGGATCTCACTCCCTTTTATCAATCCTCTGGTGGTCCAACATCTCTAATCTTTCCATCGGGTTTAGGAGGTGGCGAGCCACTGCATCGTCTTCGGACCATGTGGGCGTTCAGCTTGTCCTTGCGGGCGAATCCGCGACCGCAGCCCGCGCAGGAGAAGGGCTTCTCGCCAGAATGCAGTCGCCGATGGCGCGCGAGATTTGATGCGTGAGCGAATTTCAAAGGACAGAGATCGCAGCCGTAGGGTCGCTCGCCTGTGTGCCGTCGCCTGTGTTTGTTGTGGTCGCCCAAGTGAGAGAATTCCTTGCCGCAGAAGCTGCAAACCGCCCGAGGTTTACTGTCCAGCTTTCGCGCCCGGTTCGTTGAAGTTTCTAAAGCGACCGGCTCTTCTCGATCAGGACTGGAGGAGCTGCAAGAATTATTTTTTGTTTAAATTTATGCTCATTTTGGAACATCGATATTTCCTTAATTCTTTACAAACAAAACAAATTTTTGAAAAAATCACTGTGGTGCCTTTCGAAGTGCTGCAAAGAATGTTTGTTTTCTCTTTCAAGTGATTCCATTCACAACTCT
Organism: Eurytoma adleriae; assembly: GCA_900480045.1. Taxonomy (NCBI): domain Eukaryota; kingdom Metazoa; phylum Arthropoda; class Insecta; order Hymenoptera; family Eurytomidae; genus Eurytoma; species Eurytoma adleriae. The sequence goes on from UXGC01000930.1 coordinate 2,237, forward strand.
AGGAGAAAAATGGGTTCAAAATTTTGTTAATATTATGCACAAACGTAATATTTTTCAATTAATTTTTCTCCTAGTTCTTTGCATTTGATACTCTTTATTATTCTACAGTATCCGGGGGGCACCACAAAGCAATATTTCGAAAATTTGTTTTAGTTTTTAAAAAAATCAGAAAAATATCGATGCCAGTATGGCAGATTCCTAGCCATGAGTTTTACATTCCGTCAAATAATGGCAAATTCAGTTATTAGAAAGCGTATTTTCTCAATGAGGGTATATTCTTTATAGAGAAAAAGTAATCAAAATTCGAGATTGTTTTTATAATAAAATCATCGCTTTCTTTAAATTCATTTAAATTACTCGTGAACAAAGCATGCAATAAATACATATTCTTTAATAAATAAATGGAGGAAGTTATATTCCTTTTGAAAAATGAAATATTTTTTCTTTACAATGCTTACATAAAATATGATTGTTTCCCCTTTTTTAAAGTAAAGTATTTTTAAAATATTTTCGATTTATTTAACTGCAGGAAAATGATGATTTAGCTTTAATTTCGAGATTGTTTAAGTTGAGATTGGCAAGAAAATGATGTTTTTTGAGTTGTAAAGTATCTTCTTGAAATTTACAATTTCATTTTTTACTGATTCTTGCTGCTGTTTCTCGTGAAAGTTATTTAAAACAATGTAATTTCAATTAATTATAACTAATCTTTATGCTTTTGAATTTGATTTTTATGATCTTTTAATGACTACAATTTTACAATTTTAACATAATGGAATTTTTTGTTATTCGTTTTTCTTTTTGTTTTAAAGTTTTTACATAATGCAATGATAGGATAACAATGTTTGTTTATTGTAACAAATAGTTTTTATAAAAAGCTTCATGATTTAATTAAAAATTACAAGAAAATGACCACAATTTTAGAGGAAACAATCATCTTAAAAATTTTAATTTTCACATTTGAGCTCTTTAATAAAACAAATTTGCAATAAAAACACTATTGCAACGCACCTTTCCATCTTAAAGTCACTAAAACTCGACGTCCTAATGTTGCATTCCGCTGTCTTTTTAAAATCGGTGACGAGCATTGAGCCCGGACCCCGCGAGAAGTCCAAGAGGCATTCCACCCTCTTCTGCTCCGCCATCGGCCCCAAGTTACTCCACTTTTGTCGATCGTCGTACATTTCTTTCTCAAGTAATCCTCACCGCACTTATATTGGCTCTTATCGTAGACCACTCGAGACCAAATCGTTACTTCCGACGTTGCAAAAAATCGAAAATTTAGCGGATACCGCTTACGCTAATCACCGATCGTCGATCGCGTCGCGCGCACAAAAAACGCGTCTCGGTCGGCGCGACAAAAACTTATGCGTTCGCACGGCGATGGGTCCGTATTTTACGGAAGCCGCAAGCCGAGCTGTCGATTACTATCGCGGCGCGCGCCGCGCGACTCGATGGTGGGGAGCCGCAACAGGGAATACACGCGCGCCGCTCCGGGAATACCCGTGCGGGGCTTCCCCCGCGGATATTCAGGAAAAACATCGAAAACTGCACGGAGCATTCTATTTTTTAGGCGAGTTTACGTCGCGCTTACGAGCGGCGTCCACTTGTCGCGATTAGAGGAGGCGGGGTCTTTTTGCCTTGGCGAATCAGATAATGATTCGGGCAAATCGATAAGACGAAAGATTGATGGTAGCTTTGAGGCGAGTTCAAGGCTATATTGTGTTCATTTGGGTTTTTAGAAATTTTGAGATTGGTTTTGCCGATTTCTTTTTTATTATTGCCCTGCGGGTATTTTGAGTGGCTCGTGTTTTTGTTTTCGTACTTGCGAAGGCTGATGAAAATAAATGTTAGGAAAGTACGCGGCACTATCTTTGACTGGAAAAGTGGGACAAACAGATGACTTGGCCACATTAAAATGAGCTATCAACGGGTTATTACGACATATACTGCATTTTTGGGAAATGCGATAATGCGCTTTACGTTTACCAATGAGTTTACTCACATTATTTTAAAAGGAGTTTGAAGAATAGATAGCATATTACGCATATAATTTGTATACCTATTTAACATAGTGTTATAAATGTACAATACGAGGTATGTAATAAAACGAGGTGGTATATGCAAATTGTTTGGTTGTAAAAGGGCCCTAAAATAGTGATTTTAATTTTAATTTTATATTCAAAGGTCTTTTAAAAGCCAACATATGTTTTTTTTTTAACAGAAGCCTCTATCGTACTTCAAATTCTGAAGGCGCGTCAAATTTTATCGTTCAGATACGAATCCATGTTGATCGTCCAAGTTATCCTGAGTGAATATGAGTGAAAATATCTGCCAAAAATATGAAGATTAAAAAAGAGTGCCCTATTCTACTACATTTATAGAAAATTTTTTATAAAAAGTAGAATGACGTTAGTTCTCGTATTGTTGGCAGAAGTTTTGACCCACATTATTCATTTCAACATCTAACATGGATAAATTTTAATACATATTTATGCGCGACTTTTAAAATGAGATCCCTTGTGTAATTTTTATTTTATTTTTTACATTACAATGTTTTAAAGGTCAAAATAAATCATTTTAAATAACATTTAATAAATAGAAACTGAAAATTTAATATCTACTCTCTATGCATTAATTACAAGATCATTATTTTCATTATTTGTGTTTTATTATCTGTGAATAAGACTTACATCTTATTCGTGTACAAAAGTAATTAAAATCGCATGCATCGTTCATTCATTCAAACGCAAATTTTGCACACATTCTAGTTCTCGTGATGAGAATAATTTGAATACTTATTAAAAGTCACTGTATTTTGCTATCAAAGTGATAAGAACAACAAAATTAACAATTACAATCGATTAAAATCATTTATAACATCTTAATAGTACGTTTGTTTAAATGGATAAATAATAAATAATTACGGTCACTTTTTTATTATAATTATCTTTCAGTAGTGAGTGATAAGGCTTAATTAAACGTCTTATGATTTTCTTTTATACAACTAAAGAATACTATTTTTATTCACACATTTCCTATCTTTAATCAATTTTTCGAATTATAAAGAAAAGAGTAAATAGTTGTTAACTGCACAAAATAATTTCTATAAATATATCACAGTACAATCACTATTTTAATTCGGCTTTAAAACAGTGATTTTTTTTAATTTTAATAGTAATAACAAATTTTTAAGCGTAGATAACCACTGATTTGTTCTGACACAGTGCGGAATAATATCATGAATGCTTCTTTTTTACTGCAAAATAATTTTTTTCTACAAAATAATAGATAATAGATTTTTTTATCATTATCCGTTTTTAATAATCATTGATGACAGTTGAATTTAATTTGTATCTTTTACTTTTTTATATCATAGATTATGTAATTATTGTGTCACAATGATTTTTAAAAGTGAAAGAACTTCTTATCAGTTCAGTGTTATGCGAATAAAATACCTACATATGGTAATAATAAGGAAAACTTATGAAACTTAGACCTGTGGAAGAACTTTTAAGTAATTCTAACATTTTCTAAGTAAACATATGAATTCCATGTAAAAAAATCTTATAAACAGCCTTAGAAAAGTGGACAAAAAAATAGCTGCTCAAGAAATGAATGTCAGTTTTCTTAAATGCCCTAAGTACATAAAATTAATAACATTAATAGACTAATAAAATGATGATTTTAAAACGACATCTTCGCAACACATAAAACTAGATACGGATGCAATCATCAAATCGCTCACTCCTAAACGTGTACTTTTCCAACTTTCTTCGCAAGTGAAAAGTGTCAATTTAAATCGTAATTTACATTAGGATTACGTCACACTGGTTTAATACATTCTAGGAAACTGCTTCCAATCATCGAAGCGATTTCACCGTCCAACTTCAAAAAACATTAAATACTTAGCACCGGCGCTAAGAAAGTCTATCAGTTCAAACTGCAAGATGAGCTAAGGCGACAAAAGCTACAGCGACCCACGCGACGATGAGGCTCGTTGCTCCGGAGCTCACTGCCCGCAGCTCGCTCAGAATCAGTGGCAGCCAGCTGACGATGGAGGAGCGCACTTTCTCGACGTCGTGGCTCACTTCGTTGTCCCGGTCATCTTCGTTGGCGGTTCTGCCGGTGGCAGGCGTCGACGCGGTCTCGTCCTGACGGAAGTTGCCGCAACGCGGGAAGCCCGCCGGCACCGGCTGGAAGTCCTCGTGCTCGCCGATTTTGAAGACCAACGCCATGCCCACTTCCGAGTGGAACTCGATGTGACAGTGGAATAACCAGTAGCCTGCGGATGTTGATTGCATAAATATTTTTATAGGTATTAATTTTATAATCGTAAAATTTTAACGGGATTTAAAACTCTCCGTAGCTATATGCCGGCTTCGAAACTTTTTCAATTATTTAAAAACAAATTGTTGAAAAAATGATTTTGTAATGCCCTTTGTAATGGTGCAAAGAATGCCCGATTTAACTGCAAATCATTTCATTCATAATCTAGGAGGAAAATGACTTGAAAAATGTTGCGATTACGCTTAAATATTTACAATTTTTATAAACCATTTTTCTCCTGCAGTTATAAATAGAATGACTTTGAATTAAGAACAGGCATTTTTTCACTGTAACGGAGAGTATAAATAAGTGATTTTTACGAACATTTATTTTTGATATTTAAATAAAAGAAAATGTCGAAGTCGATATGGCAGATCCCTGTAAGCATGATAATAAGTTTACATCCTCTTAACACGTGCCGTATAGTATTTTTCGAAAATTTTTCAAATTATTGAATAGAAATATAATTAATAAATTGTAATTGGCACTCTTATTGAAGACGATTGAAAAATATGCACTTCGGGTTTTTTTATTCTTTTTATTTACGCAATGTTAACCAAGTTGAGCACTACTGCACTCGGTGAACGTCATTTTGATCATTTTTATAAAATAATAAAAGCTTGTTTAAAACAAGCAATTAACGTAGAGATTAATGGCAAAAAAATAATGTAATCTAGTTTTACAGATAATTATCACACAATCCTAAATTTTCCTCATAGCATGTAAAGTACAGTTCCTCAAAAACGGTACTTTTTTGTTATCATTTAGTCAAACAAAATATTCACATCGATTAATCTAATTAAAACTTTATTACATCTTCCTAAACTAACGATAAAATAAAAATCGCAGAAATGTACAACAGTGAATCTTCTATTACTCAACATAATATATAATTAACTTCGCTTTACATCATTTTTTTACACGATTAATGTGTCATTAAAATAAACCATTGACGCATTTTTCGTGACAATAACTGCGAGATTTACACGTAAAATGTAAAATATGCATTACATTTATTACGTTTTTTAATCAGTTTAAAAATTTGTATAAATTTGTACACACAATGTACATTTTTCCATGATTTCACAAAATTTTGAATCGTAAATGAACCTAAAATAATCGATCCAAGCATCTCATTATCTTTTCATTATACTTGAGAGATAAAAATGTATCAAAGCCCCGCCTATTAACCGCATAATAAACAATGATACCGCAGTAACTACACGAGACACCTACGCAACCATTAAGTAATAAAAAAAATTAGCACAATAGAGCTTGAAACTTACCGGGATTGTCGGCGTGGAAGCGAATGACAGTGTAGCCGCCGTCCGGCACCGTGACGGTGTCTTTGATCGGGGCGCGATCGAGCTTCCTGCGTATGCGTCCCTCGCGATCGGCCCTCCTCACATCTTCGAGCGTGACGCTCTTGGCCAGCCGCTCCATCGCCACCACGCGAAAATCGTGGCCGTGAAGGTGAAACGGATGGTTCGCGTCGTACGGCACACCTGCAATATCCACACACATACATCATGTGACCATCGTTAGTCCTCGAATCCTTTTTATTCATCCTTTTTTCATTGACCGACTCGCAAGATCGCCGAGGTTCGTCGAACCGCGCGACCATTTTCCTTTTTCTCTCGCAGAATTGTTTTTTCTTGATACCGCTATTGTGGAAGACGATCGGCGCGCGAGATTGATCATTGCGCGCGGGAAAATCGCGGCGGGATTATTCTTTTCTTTTTAATGAGCGCACGCGGTTTTTCTATTTTTGAGGCGGAATCTAGCGGTGACTGTCCTTTTTTTCACCGTTTCGCGGGTAACGCAATTAGCTGTGAGCTATCGTTATGACGAGCTGCTATTAATAAGCGATAATTTTTCCTTGAGTTGAGTTATCGGAAGGATAGAGTGTGATGCTTTTTTGCATAAATATAAAGTGCTGTTGAAATTGATTAAGACTTTTTTCGATTGCGAAAAAAAATTGTATGCATTTAGCAATGTGAATATGTACGGCGAATTGCTTATTGTATTTACTGATGGAAAGAAAATTTTCCGTAAATTTATGTTGCTAATCATTTTTGAAACACCGTCAGAAATGATCAATCGGTTGTTAGTAATCCAAATAAGAAAAAATTAAATAATATTTAGAAATTCTTGTTAAAAAATGTATGAATTGCTAAAACAATGTTTAGTTTTTTAAAATGAAACATCGAAGTATGACATGCAAATAGCCTTTAAGCGCGTACGTGAAAGCAATTTACGAGAAGGAGGATAAACGAAAAAGTCGTCTCTCCTTCGGCGATAAAACAATGCGCTAGCAGCACGTGCTTCTTGTGTAACGAAACGCGGCGATTTATCGGAGCAATTACATGCGCCTTCCCATGTAATTTTTCTCTCTCTTATATTCTTACTCATCTAGTGTAGTATTGCACTCGAGGTCGACACACTTTCATAATTGAACTATCATGTCAAAATGTCAGATGGAAGTGCATAAACCTTTACATAAGTGAAAAAAAAGTTACAGGGTAATATAAAGTTTCTCCTTAATCATCATTTTTTTTAAATTTAAAAACGCAGAATTTGAAATTTTGAATACAAAGTAGGTACTATGTTAATTTAGTCATTTACATTTTTAGATATTGTGGTAATTAGTGAATCTTTTTTTTTTAATTCTACTTTTTTAACGTTGTATACTTATAATATTTTCATGAAAACAATTTTGCAACACATTTAATAATTTTGTAACTTTTCAGTTCATACACTGACTATAAGTAAACAAAATCATTGCAATCAATTAATGCAAAATTGAAAAGAAGATGCAGGAAAATCCCACCTCGCATTTTTGACATTTCAACCTCTTTTTTTTTACAAGCTACTTGACAAAAAAGAAAAAACGTGATCGTTTAACGTACCTTCGTCAACGAGAATGAGCTCGACGACGCTATTCAGCTTCACCTGCAGCACATGCGGACAAGTGCAATAGTCCGTTTCGCAACCCTGGACGGTGCTCGCGTTGCAAAACGACGCGGAGTCAATTAGCTCCGGCTGGGACATCAGCGGGAACGGCGGCAGCTTCATCGATATGTGATTCAACTGCGGCGTGCCCACTTTGAATTTCGCTGCAACGAGACGCACGTTTAAAGCGCGCGCGCAATTTAAAGAGGAGTGACTTTATTATACGGGTTTCGAGCGAGAGAGCGAAAGAAAAAAATCTGCGTGAGATATCGCGTGTTGAGAAAGGCGACGCGCGCCGTGCGTCATCGGACACCACGTGGTCGCGGTTTCTCGAGGTGCGCGGCAGTTGCAACACTTACGGGAATTTGATTTTAATGCGAACGGTCAAGAACCTTAATTGATCGAAAATTTCAGTAAATTGATTTTTAATTAATCGCCACTGGAAACGAACCGGGAAAGTCGTTTCTTTAATTATTCTTCGTATTTGCAGTAACTGCAAAAATTAGATTTTTAATCGTCGCTCGAAGCCAATAGGTAAAGTTTTTGCAATTATTTAGGAGGTAATACCTTGATGGAATCCGTATAAACCCTTGCGGTGAAAATCTGCATTGTCCTTAGCGTAGAAGTCGTAGGAAATGAAAAACTTGTAGTCTGGTTCTCTAGTATTAGCTTCAGTGTTATTATCTAAAGCCTCGAGAGCAGGTATACTTAAAATGTCTTTTGCTTCTGTTCCCTTGTTTAGTGCATTAATTTGCTGCAGAAACATTGTTTAGTGAATAAACTAATTACAATAATAAAGAGTAATAAAGGGAAATAATTTTTCAGAAAATTTTACCACAGTCAAAGCATCTTGTGGAGGTAAGTCGTAACCAATTTCTTCTTCGGGATCTTCATCCGGTGCACCTTCGTATCGTAAAATTGCCACTTGGTAGGCTTTCGTAAAATTAGGCCCGCAATCCATTAAGCCCTTGAATCTTATCCAATAGTTTTTAATCTCCTGGTTCATCTCGACTATTACGTCGAATCTTTCACCGGCATACGTGACAATTGAATTTCCTAAATGTTTAATAAATATTTTATAAGATTAGTTTTGCAGAGTTTCTTTTATTTTCTACGATTATTTTTTTACCTTCTATTGGCTCTATATCTTTGCCGTCAGAGCTAACAATCCAAAGCGTGTGATTGTCTATCGAAACTTGAATGGGACAATTTAAGAATTCAGCATTCATGATACGAAATCGGTAACGGAAATTCTGTAACATTAAAAAATTTTAAACATGTAATACAATTCCTTATAAATAATGTCAATATTAATCAATTTAGTATGACTACCATAAGTTTAATTTTACACGTCGCGAGCCTAAAGTCATCTTCTCGCTCATGTATTGAACCGTATTTTTCGATACGACGTATGCAGAGTATAATTTTACGTGCGAAGCATCCAAAAATAATTTAAGCAATATCTGCTGGAATCGTCTATTTTGCAAAAGATATCTGGGTAATTTAAAGAGTTCTTAAAAGCATAGGTCAAGATACATTGCTCATAATCTAACCAGATTTTAAACGGACTCAAATTTCCAATTGTGTATCTTCCTTATTACTAATAACACGCCTAATGTTCTCATTACATCATTCAACATTAAAAAAAAAGAAAATAAAAGAACATCTTGAACATCGGCGTTCCACATGAACAAAACTTGAGAAAAAAAACATCCTGAACAATGCTACTATATCGATCCCACACAAAAAAGCGACTGGTAAATAAATTTTCGGCTCGATTGGCCGCTTGATTAGTCATCGGCTATTACGTAAATTTCGAATGCGGAAAGGTAAACACCAATGGGTCGCCTATGTCACCGCAACCTTCTTTTCCCGCTCTCACGTGAGCGTCTCACGCGAAAGGAGAAAATAACCGTCGCAGATCTGAGAGAAACCTAGTACACTTAACCGCAAGAAGTTTTTTTTTATAATAGGATGATACTCTTTAACGGGAAGTGAGCGTCACACTGGTGAGTGCTGTGTATTGGCATTTGAAATTTTAAATTTTAAATGGATGACCCGCCTTGGGATTCACCGCAAACAACGCATCGAAAATCGATGTAGATGATAATTACGCGGGGAATCCCAACGAAACTTTCGCGGGGTATTGAACTCGCGAACTTGTAATAATACTCTTCTTTCCATTTTTTTATTTGATGTTCGACTTTCGAAATTAAATTTCTTATTTTTTTTTAATCGTAATTACAAAAACGTAAGTAAAAAAGGATAATATAACGTTGACGCACATTCATTACTGTTATCCAAAGTTCAGACAAATGACTAATATTTAAGACGCTATGTTGATATCACGTGAATAATTAATCGCAAATAATCAATTGTTCAGAATTAATATCCTATTATTAAGTAAAAGCAATTAAACAAAAAATAATCATTTAACTTCACCAAAATCCACGTTTACGCATGTACATTAGCAATTAATGAATAATTCACTAACTGTTCATTCCCTCAGCGTGTAATAACTCGATTAATGACAATCCAAGGTTCTTCTATATCAATCATAAAAATCTTATGCAGTCGATAATAAATTCTTCCTTTGCGATCTTTCGTGTTTATATAAAAAAAAGGTAACCTTGCAGTCGAACAGTACTTGTAACAAGCACACGAAAGAACTGCTTTCGTTTACGATGAACCGGAATTCGGCGTTGCATAATTAAGTAACCCGCACATAAGAGGAGATGATTTGCAAGTAATTGAGCGAGTATTGCTCAACGTGCATTTTGAGAGGATTTAACGAACCGGACGTGCCAAGTGAGAAAAGTCGATGGGTAATCAAGAAGTGAGGAGGTCGCGAACAATTTACTTCGAACGGGAGTAATTAATAATGATCGCTTTTTTTCCTCAATTATTAAGTAAAGCCGGCTGCTCTCAATGTATACGTCTATATACCCGTTAATTATAATTCGTAAGCTTGTTACCCAAAGGCCTTGAGTTCGAGCCCGACTCTCGTATTTTCGGACAAGCGAAACGCCTCTTTATTTACATATGTGACTATTAAAAACTGTAGGTTCAGTTGACATGTACATGCATCCCAACTTTAGGTAACTGCATTTCACGTATTACGTGGTGCCAGCATTCGGTACAAAAAATTCAAGCTGATCGAAGAAAAAAGCTCTATATAGTCTTTTTTGTAAGTGTATGATTGATTCAATATCCTTTTCGAATTTCGTTTTAGTTAATGTTTACTGCAATTTCGTGAATAAACAAATTTTTTTTAACAAAATAAAGCGCCATGACTATATGTACTGCTGTAACTTTCCAGTGATTCGCGCTATGTCGAAAAATATAATCATTTTGAATGAAGAGGAAAGAAAATGTTTTCTTTCGGTAGACGGATAACAAATAAAAACACAGTCTGCCCGCGTATTTTTAGAATAATCGCTTAAAATTGCAAATTAAAGAAGACGATCGAAATATTAAAAGCTGATTACGTTACTTCAAAAGGCTCCTTGATCGTACCGAAAAAAAAACAAACACGCATCATTGATCACAGCACCGACAACTCGTCATTACTATGACGTAGAACAAATTCCCTTAATTTGACTAAACCAAACCACGTGTAAAGCCAAAAAGAAAATCCTAAATACGTCAAGGGATATCCCAGTCTTATCACATCCTACCACTCGCCAAAAAAATATAAAGAATGCGGAACAAGATAAACTCTCGCACGCGCAACTGAAATAAAAAAATTGAATGACTCTTTAGCCAAAGGGGGTCTTTTAAAAAAGTTAAAAAATAGTTGGAAGAGAGAGGGAGAGAGAGAGGAAAAGTGGCTCCCACTCGTACATACCTGCTTGACGAGGAAAGTTGCAGCGGGCATGACCGCGGGAATCCCGTCGCGCTCCGGCAGCTCGATGAATCGGCCGAGGCCGTTGATGATGATGTTGGGCGGTTTGTTGTCGCCGTCGCCGTGGTAGTGCGACAGGAACACGTCCAGTCCGAGCTTGTGGTCCCAGTCCGAGATGATCATGGTGTGCTCGTCGTAGTCGTAGAACTCACGTAGCAGGTCATTCTTCGGCGCCCGGCGGACCACCATTGGTCCGAACATACCGTCGCCTCGTTGAAAACCTGTTAAATAGCAAAATTTAATGAAATATGTTTTACTACCTGTAGTATAAAAACATTTATGATTATTACAATAGTTTGTAGGATATATTATTAACAAAATAATATATCCTACATAAATTTATAGGTATTTTAAATGAGTGAAAGTAGTATTTTTGGATCGCGATAATTAGGTAAAAAAATCAAATGTGTTAAAACTATATTTTAAAGTATAAATACGCATGTGAAATATAGATCGTATATAAAGTTCTACATTTTTGTTATTTGATAATTGATTTTATTTTAATACATTACGAACTAATAAAAATAACGTTTTAAATTTTCAATTTCAGACGAGCAATTATAAAAAAAGTTTTATAGTTCTATACATCAGTTAAATTGCATCGAGTTGCAAAATAGCTATTATTATCACCTACAATAAAATGACGCATCGAACAACCTGACGTCTAATCTTGGCGCGATTTTCTACTTTCCAACAAATCGAATTTCTCCGCGTTATCAGCTGCCTCCAGCGTCGTGTCGCGGAACATTCGCGACGGAAAGGAAAAGTCTTTTCATCAACGCGAAAAGCATTTCAAGAGAACGGTGCGTCTGCTTCGCGGCTAACGAGCCCCGCGACGTCGCTGCACGTTTGTCAAGTTCGTTGCGAAACGCCGCGGCGTGGCTGCGAAGGTGCGGAAGATAATAAAGTCACGTGCTCGTGCGTGTCGATTGCGAGGAAATAGTGAAAAAAAAAAAATTTTTATACGCCACTGACGTTATAAAGATCACGTTTAATCGTGAGTTGGATGAATACGGTTATTAATAAATCGCATTGTGTGTTTTTTAAATCAATAGGCAGTGCTGATGCTTCTCAATTATGTTCTCATGATTGACTGATTAAATTCTTTTAATTAAAAGGGAATAACTGAAGAGATTTAATACTAATTGAAGTTGCTTCGAAATTATTGAAGTGTAATAATAGGGAAGACTGGAGCTAAGTAGTGATCTAGTATAAAAAAATTGACTAATAAAAAAAGAAAATTAGTAATTTAAATCTATTAATTAAAAATGTAAATCTATTAAATTTATTACGATCCAAATATTTTTCATGGCTTATTTCATTTTGCCTCACTTTCTCTTACTAAAAAATATGCGGGAAATACATAAATTAAAATACAAAAAAGTATACATAAAGCAATTCGTCAAAAAGTAGGACAGACAATTCTTACCGACATGCGAATGCCAGAAATGGGAACCAGGAGTCTCGGCGACGAAATCGTAGCGGAAGGTATCGCCAGGAAGTATCGGACACTGGCTAACGAACGGCGTGCCATCCATGTAGGGTGTTTTACGCATGTGCTGGCCGTGCCAATGCAGCGTCGTGCTATCCGCGTGCATCATGTTCATCGCGTCCACTATCACACGGTCTCCCTCGCAGACCTAAATTCAATGAATTTTTTTTAAATTTACGTGTACTTTTTAATATCAATTTTTGACAGTTCACTTCTTTTTCGACGTTTGTTATATTAAGAAATAGTTGGGTGTTAAATTGAATTAATTACATTTCATTTTAATCTTGAACGATTGTATGCTGGCAAGTAGCTAAGTAGTTACATGCCAGGTGCGGTAAGACTAGCGTAAATCTTTAACAAGGTGAGAGATATAAATACATTTGTTCGATGGCTAAATTAGATTATGACCTTACACGCACCAATGTAATAATAAAAAATTAAAAACTTGATTATTTGTCCTTTGCACTCGGTACTGCGTGATTTACAATCCACGTATCATTAGCATGAAATAAAAAAAATTTTTTCTTCTAAATGAACACTACGATTATCGTAGTACTATAATACTGTAATAAAAATACGAAATTATCATCTGACGCAAAAATCATACAATTTACACGCTGATTTATTTTCGTTGTCGCTCAGACTGAAAACATTAAACGCAATCCTACGTGCAATCAATTGCAATTTATCGAAGATCAAAAAAAAATTTATGGTCCGGTTAGAGAAATCGTTAAGCATCGGGCTTGTATCCCACACGAGTCGATGGAAAAATTATTGACTCATTAGAAACTCAAATACACACCAGATACGCGAGAAAAATTATAAAAACAAATGAATACATTCATTAACCGGTGGGATCTTTGGATGTAGGAGTCTGGATTAAGATTTAGCCTTTCTGCACTGAATTTATTTTGCTTTGGGGATTAATTACAACTGTAGATTGCATCAACTTTGAATTTTTAATTGCATTTTGAACCACATTTTTTAATTTTGCTTATCCTCTTAGCAAAATGTGAATGACATCAATTTATAAAGTAATGATTGATTAATAAATTAAAATGACTTCTCAAAACTAATAACAATTTTTTGCTTGAAGTAATTTAAATAGTTACTAATTTTATAGAAAATTGGAAGCAGCTCTATTATTCCTGGAAAGATGTTTTAAAATTAAGTTACTCGATTAGTTGGGTTTGTATGCAGGAATTTAAATTTTATTTTAAGTACTTTTAATCTTCGACACATTAGCGCAACTAAAAATAAATCAGCAAGTAGAGTAAGAAAATAAATTATTTTAAATGATAACTGCTTGTTTAACATTTTTTGTAGCAGATTCCTGAGCTAATTGACGATTACGAATGCAAAGTTCAGCCTTGGAGAAGCCGTGAAAAGGCTGTAAAAACCATTTCCATGATCTTATTAAAATTAATAGCTCAGCTCCCATATTCATTAAAAATCATTTGATTTTTCGAAATCTATCATCTCAAACCTTCAATCCACCGTCAATACAACATTACTCAAAACCACACGTGAGCTTTGACGCGGTAATCCAATCAACATCTCGCATAAACTCGAAGCAAAATTTATTGCACATCGAGTGAATTAAGCTCGCACCAGTTCCCTGCCTTATAAATTTTCAATGCAATGCACCTCGCGGCGGGCTTTGTTTCCTCGGATTTCCTCGATCGCGCACACGCATCCTTCGCATTCATCCGCCAATCGGCCCGGTGATCTTCCATCGCGCGCGCGGGCAATTACTCCCATAATCGCGCGCAGCCGAAAGGACGCGCGTGCACCACGATCCCGGAACGCGCTCGCCCCCTCCGAAGGTCGCCTCCTCTCGCGAGAGCGAAGTCTCGACCGGTCGAGACAAAAAAGGGGCTCTACGTGCGCTGCACGTGCGCCGATTCCGTGAAGTCGGTGTCGGTAGCTTAGACGCTCGAGGCGTGAGATCACTTGATGGACCAAGAAAGAGACAAGCCGTTCTTTTTTATTTTAATTGAAGGGGAAGTCCGGCTTTTTATTCGATTCTCGGAGGTGATTATATTTCGGGTTTTATGATGATGGAAGATGCTCATACCTGTAACGTGAAGTAGTGTACGTCATGGTAACGGGATTGACGGACTAATGTTTTGCTCTTTTACGATTTTTCAGGTGTTTTATTAAAACGATAGGAATTAAATGAAAGTGAGTCTATCGAAATGTAATTAACAAACATAAATTCGTAGGTTGCCATTTCTAGTCGGTATTAGCTTTCTAATTAATTTACTTAAATAATCATGTGTAATGGATAAAAATAATAGAACGAATGGAAGTAAAGATAATATTTAAAGTAAACGCAGTAGAAACAGTCGGGTATGGTAAGCCACTGAAATCTTTAGCACCGTCGAAAGTACGCTGTTTAAAATCTTTTATAATTTTAACGAATCAATTTTTTAATGCAAATTGTCATTCGGTTCTTTAATTCATACAGGTACTTCGTGTATAACTTATCTATTTTAATTCAAAAGCGATTTTCATTTTTGAATTCTTTAGTATTGTATTCACAAAGTGAACTTGGTAAATTGCAAGTAGAAAAAAGTAATTTCCATATTACAAACCACGCGAAAGTGCGCGATGCGCCTATTAATAACGTGCTTACATTGTACACGTATACCGCTACCGCTATCACGTGAATCTTTTATCTTAATAAAAAAAGAAAACGTATTTTAATTGCAAGTCTTCCTCTTTGCTCGAAATGATTTATCTCTTAATTACGTAAACAACTGACATAACTATTCAAAATGTTTTTGAAACTTTGGCGAAAAATTCAATTAGATACACCTTAATTCAGACAAAAGAAAAGGCAAACAACTTTTTACTCTTGTTTTCAGCGGGATGGAACCGAAATAAATCGTGAATAATTCCATACACATTTTGCGTGTATCCTATTCCTCATCTTGACTTCTTCATGAAGATTGCAAAACTACAGAGAATCATTTCCTCATTTTTTAGGAATCTTTAAACCGCATCGCTTCTAGATATTTTACCGCTGATCTTAAGTATCAGGGCAAAAAACCTTGTAAACACGACTGCTTTTTATAATCGCACCTATTATTATGCAAAACATGACCATGAAAACTCGAGTATATTAAATAATAACGATAATTTAACGAACCGTACTATATTGCCTATTAGATTATCAAACGCACAATCATTATCATAAAATATCAAACAACAGCTAATTTAGAAAAAAAAATCAACACACGCGACTAACCGCTACAGTAAGAATCATAGCATCGCCTTCAACGACAATGAGCCAGAATCTCGGCAGCTGTAAAAAAGGAGCTGCGAGGGAATGCCCATTAAAGCTGCTCCCGTCCGTGAAATCTTCTAACGACGCTAGCCGATCCGCTCGGCCAGCGGCCGATTCAAATCAGCCGGGCTATACGTGCGTACGCGCGCGCGAGCGAAAGGCTCAGCCTTCGGAGGGTCGTAAGCCTTGCTCATGCAGACTTGACCTTACCGCGGGAGAATTCGCGAAACCCGCTCCGGCCATGAGGAAACGGTTTCTCTGCTTCCGTCTATACCGTTTTGAAAAAAACGTGACGTTGACACCTGAGCGCGCGCGAGTGTGCCGGACTACACGGCGCGCTCTCGATTTCCCTCGGCAGTTACGCAGTTTTATGGAGATCGCCTCCTTGGTTCGCTCGATCGTTTCTTTTTTTTATGCGTCTCCTCGGACTGCAAACAGGATGCATGCATTATGTGCCGACGATCACGTAACGGCTTCGATATGGTTTTTGACATCCGCGTGACGTCACGTTTTAGTTGCAATTCCGATTGAAAATCAAAGCGTTGGAAATTGATTTTCAATCGATTTGGCGTTTACGTCGATCAAGTAGAAATAAGATCGCGAGGCAGTGATAAAACTGCATTTTTAATGGGTACGATTTGGTCGTATAGTCAGGAGGCGCTTAAAGGTCGTGCGTAAATTGAATTTAAAAAAGAAAAAAATGTGTAAATAATTCTTATGGGTCCCGGCGGACGAAATTAACGGTCGTAAAATAAATTGGGAGCTGCATGTTTCTCCTTTATGTAACTATATGTAATGCGACGGGAAAGGTTTTCTGTGAGCTTCTAGAAGTGTAAGATCCTTGTAAAAGTAAATTGTGTGAATTTAAAAAGTGAATTACGAGCAATAATCTGTCTTCGTCTCAATAACAGTATTCTCTTACGAAACGTCGATGTGCTGTTGTTATCAGTTGTGCTATTTATTTTTTACAATAAATCTTTGACATGTTATAACTTGCACTTCTAATGTAAGATTTTACAATTAGATGATATTTTAAGTTAGCTTAAGGGTGCTTGGAAAATTAGTTGAAAATTCATCATTTTCGGTCATCTATTCTTTTTTAAGTAAATTTTAAATATTAATTAACTTATTTTCATAAATAAATAAGTTTTTATTACTAAACCATATTAAAAACATCGTAAAAATTTGAGTAAGAGTAAATTGCAATATCAATAACAAATTTATCCCCCTACTAATTTATTAAAAAATCTCCTCATTGTACTTTGTAATATTAAAAAATAATAACAACGATAGAAAATCATTTTAAAATTGTAAAAGAAAACAAGATTACCTCAATGGCAGGACCAGGCATTTGCCGATTAACGACGACGAGGGGTCTCTTCACACCGTCGGCTGGTATGCAGTGAGGCCTGAAGCAGTCAGTCGTGTTGTACGGACAATCGTAGCACGCCTTGCTCATCGCGAAGTACTGCTCTATGTGAAAGATATAACGACATTCCATGGGTGGTTCGTCGTCCTTGCAGGGCCGCCGACACGGGTGCTGGCTCCAATCTATCATGTCCACGCTGTCATCGGGCGGATCATCCTCCCAGAAGGGCTCGGTGTGCACTGCAGTTATCACTGTGTCTATTTTTTAAGGGGAGAAAAGCAATTTCGGTTTTATTTTACTGTTTTCGATAAATTATTATTAATGACGAGTTTCTTAACTCCTACGCATTATTTGGCAAATATTGCAATAAAATTTTACAGTGTTTTTATATAAGTTTATTTTGTGATAGCTGCTTTAATTCAACGAAGAGTGTGCCTTGTCACATTGTCTGAAATATTATAATATTCTTTATGGCACTTTTAAAAACAATAACTCTCTAGTTAAGTATTATTGTTTTTCAAGAAAGAAATCAAAATTAATTAAAAAAATTTTCTAATATACTTTTCCATATAGCAACAAGATAATACTGAGGTCATAACTTCGTGGATGGTCACCTCCAAAAGTATCTTGTTGCATAATAAAGGGTCTAAAGACCAAACTAAAGTTCAACTTTATTAGTCGCATCGTAAATTTATTATATGGCTACACTTAAAAACTTAGTGAACGGTAGAAATTAATGATCGGTAGTAGGTGATTCTCCTCTAATTTACAGAAATAATATTTCAATTGCGTATCATGAGAAGTTTTGCAATAAACATAAAATTGTGCGACCGAAGGTTTAAAAATAAATTTATAATTTTCTGTACATTATGAAATTGTGACAAGGTTAAGTTTTTCTAATTTACGTGATGCATTCATCAGTAGAGATGGAAAATTGTTCTAGCTCGACTTAATGAATGATTGACATCAGTACTCCACTAATTTTTAAAATTACTCAAACTCATTACCCTTATTTGATAATATTTTAATGGCTATATGGTTAACTAATACGTATTCCTCAAATTGCCACTTAAAAACGCGTAAGAACGTAAAGTTATTACAAAATACGTACCAGATAAACCCTGTTGCAATGTAACCTGAAGAATCACCAAAAGTAAAATTTTGTCGCCCATTGTGAACATCTAGAAAATGCAAAAAAATAAAACATCACCAATGTCCATAACTAATATCACCAATCTACTGTAAAATCACTGAATTTTAAATGAAACTAAAAATTACACATCGAACCGACTAACCATTTATCGCGAATGTCAAAGAAAACTTTTTCAGACACTAAAAACACTATCCAATTTATTTAAAAAATGAATCTGACAATCGAACACTACTACTGTCCGCAAAAAGTGCGAGTGCCGGTGTTAAATGCCGGGAGGGTCTCGCCGCGGTGCGAGCGTCTCGGGATCGGTGGTCGATCGTCGCGAACCGATGGCGAGAGTGTCGATCGGCGCGCCGGCCGCGGCAGGCTATATAATAAGCCGACTGGACCCCGCGAGGGCTCGGCGCCGGCTCCTGCCCCACGCGCTCGAGAAAAGAAAAAGAGCCGCGCGCGCACGCACGCACGCCGGTCGGCGCGAGTGGGGCCCCCGATTTTTCAGAAGCTACGGGAAACGCCGGGAAATTTTAGCGCTAACGAGCGGGAAGGCCCCGACCTGGCTTGACCAGTCCAGTTTGAGGAAAGATTCCTTTTTTTTTTATTGTTGTTTTTTATTTCAGGTGGTTTGCCCGCGGAGTGAGTCAGTTCCGTTAGTTATAAGAGAGCAATTGTTAAAGGTGCGGTTAATCGTATAATTGGCGGGTGATTTGAAATTAGCCGATTTGTGGATGTTTGTTCGGGGAATCTATACTGGGGAGTTTACGCCAGTGATCTGATGCGTAGATATTTCGTTGGATTTTGAGCGAGCATCGTCGACGTACATGTTTATTTTGTATATGAGAAATTTAGATGGACTAAGGATTGAAGTTTCATAGTTTATGCAGAGAAAACATTATTTTACGAAAATTTAATTATTTATACTGGATCGTTATGAATTTATTTGCTGTATTGCTCAATAATTCTGGAACGACCACTTAATTTTTAGATAAATTCAATTTCTTTGAAAGGACAAAACTTTTCAAAAATAAAATCTTATAAAAATAAAAAAATCATATATCGTTCTAAATGTTTTCAAAAACTCATCGTTCGTCGTTAAGAAACAAAATTTTTTATTCATGAAACACTTTTCACATACATTTATCAATATAAAAAGTTTAAAAACTGTGCGAGACGAGCATTAAAAGCTACCGGAAAAATGTTTAAAATGATCGATTGGACAATTTTCTACTACTTTGCCAAGATATTACCATTTTTATCTACCGTAAAAATTAAGTGATCGTTCTCAGACTTTTGAGCGGTGATTTATTTTAACGGACAAGTAATCCTTTTATATTAAATTTTTACTCTATCAGTAGCTCTCGTTTATCGTAACATATGCCAAAATTTATCAGAACATATGCTAAACCAAAAATTCGAAATTATCATTTACACACATATGTTTCGAATAGATTTATTACTATTATTATTTTTAATAGGATTTTCCCCCCTCCCCTCTTTATAAATTTGCCATATAAAAGTTTCGACTTTTTAAACTTTATTAAACTTTATTATTTTAAGTCCACAGCGCCAACCATTAAAATGAAAATTTAATGAACATCATCTCCTGGAAAGGGGTGAATTTGTTAAAGTAGTATTATAATTTTTTCATATATTTTCACTTTCATGTCAAAAAAGTTATTTAAATACGACTAATGTACATGAAAGGCCTCAACGTTTATGCTCTTGGATTGTGGATGATTACACGATTGCGAGATTACTACATCTTTTTTTTATAATTTCACGAAAAAGGTAAGTCACACATAAAAGTCATCAAGCAGATATGCAGTATCTCACGACGCGAACAAAGCTACGATTATTAAAGTCGTTTCTCGTACCCACCTTCCAAGCGATGACTATCACGATCACCCCAACTCATGCCGATCGCTCCCCAAAACTCGGAAACACTCGAAGCTTCCTCCACCAATCCCAGACTAGATTTCAAGATACCCATGTGCCATCCAAAAGAGTCGCTCCCGCAAACTTTTAATTAGCTCTAACGACCCGCGAGGTTTGCGTCAGTCCACGGCCGTCGCTTTGCGAAATATTCCGAAAAGAAAAAAAAAATGGCCCGTCGTGCAGCAGATCCGCGCTTTCGCCTCGCGAGCGCAGCTCCACGTCGCGCCGAGGAACAATTGCGCTATACCCGCGGCGAAGGCCACGGAATTAGCGGCGGCCACCCGACGATGGGTACGCGTAGCGCGGCGCACTCGCACATTCCGGGTGTACGAGCGGCTGCATTTACGAAATCGCGTCGCCGCGATGCCCCTGACCACTTTAGGCGAGCGTTTACACAACGCCGATCCCCGATCGCGATGCGCGCGCGCGTGACCGGCTCGTAAGTGTAAGGCGACCGGGGACGACGCGCGGGTGGATCGACTGAATTCGCGCGACGCACGCTACGCGAAAACGCGGTGCAATGAAATTATGCACGTTTTTTTTATTATCGGCTGATTAGCGCGACTACGCGGGTATGTGCTTCTCGCTCGCACTGACGAGTTCAAGTGAGGATCATCAGGTGCGTGTCTGGTGTAGCGGGGAATAGAATGAGTACAGAGTTTTTGAAAGTGTTTTGTAGAGAAAATGAGTTTATTTTCTTTGTGCACGTAGATTTTTGTCATCGATGAAATGATTTTTTTGATATTTTTCAGCCACTTCGTGGGCATTTCTCCAAATGGCGATTATGCAGGTGGATGATATCAGAAAAATCGTTTGATCATTGAGAGAAAGCTAAACGTTTTTCAGCAAGGTACTGATGGTAATTGTATGAATTTTTTTAGGATTTGTTTTACCCAAAGTTTGCAATAAAGTAAGCTAATTTTTTATTACAATTTTATCAACATTACTTGCAGTTTGAAATACCCACAAAAGTTCGAATGAAAAATATAATTGTTGATGTTACTAATTAGGACTCCATTGTGAAGGATAAAAAAATTCTCCAACTAATAACTGAGATTTTGGGTTTTAGAAGAACCTGCGAATTTTGATTGTGTTTAAAACATGTGAATAGACGTGTGAATGACATGGAATTGTAAATTTATTTATAAAGTCAAGGAAGTGTAATAACACTACTATGCGAGTATTACGCGAAGTCCATGTTTATTTAGTTTTTTAAAACGAATCTAGTGTAATTGTTCTTCGAACAAAGAGGTTGTATTAAAATTTACAATTGTCTAAGTGAATCAGTATTAATCGCTTTTCACGGAACCAATAAATATTGTACATTTTAGTGGTACTTTTTTCCTTTTTCTTTTATTATTTTAGGTTCCTAAAAAAGCATTGTTATTTTTAATTGCATAACATTGACATATCCCAACAAAAAAATTTAGCATTTTGAAGAATTACATAATTGCGTTAACATACAGATATTCATTTTTAAACAAATAATTTAATTTTTTTTATTAATTTCTCGTATAATTTTAGTATATCAATCCTAAAATACGAATGCTTTGCAAGTTGTCTTTGTTGTTTTTTGATAAGAAACAGAACAGTAATTATATTAATTGCACTGTTTCTTGTGTGTTTTTTTGCGCACGAAAACTTTTAAGAAATTCTTAATACTGCCATTACACTTATAATTGTTTACTCGAAAAAAACTCCATTCAGCTTTAGTTCAAAATTTAATATGGTTTGTCTATTTATAAATAGACCACTATTCATAAAATAAAATTAAAATATAAAAGTGCACGACGGTCATTACGTCGTGCATTGCGTGCAAGCTACACTTACCTCATTTACACGAAGAATCACTCCAAAAAGGTCGGATTTACCCGTCGAATTACCATTAATTCACTTCGCGCGTACCTGTTCTCGTAACATTACACAGCTGATGCTCAAATACGGCGATTGTTAAAAAATGCTAACTCAACTCTCTCAATGGTTGTCCACAGTTTAAACTCGTTACAATGCGTTAATATAATAGTGTACACTTAATTACACTTATCACTTACTCATTATATCTTTCCAAATATTCCCGTATCGCACTTTCTTACATAATGCACGAAACTCACTCGCGGGAAAAACTTCTCTCCCGCGGCTTTTCCAAGACACACTCACAGTGAAGATCGACAGAAGCACCGCGGCTATGCGCTACCTTTTTTTAAATTGTCAGTTTTCACGAGGTACACCTCTCGGATAGAAGTCATAAGATGACGTGACACACCGGGTACTTTGGCACTTTCGCGAGCGCGACTCTTTTGCAAGCATCGGGCAGCTGCCTTCCGCGAGATCCTTTCTTCGCGAGTGACACCTTTATCGCGCCGGTAATTTAATTCGATTGCTCGCTCGGCTGCGTCTAGCTTGACTGATGATAAAGCGAGATAAGGGGAGCACGTGCAAGAGTGTGAATTTACATCGACTGGCAGCGATTACAGTCGGACGAGGATCCTTGGATTAAGGCATTTTACGACTAGGTGCGTCGAGCGAAAATACGGAATTTTTCGGAGCGTTTGATGTGCAACTTGGTTTATGGCCATTATGGCTTTTTCCTAAATGTAAGAACATTCTATGTGGGGGGACAAATATTTGTAGAATCTAGAGTAGTATTTACTTAAGTCCACTTGTTTCATTAATTTTAAATTAAATGTTTTACAAGTGTTTATTTAAAAATAGATTTTACAACACCGTCATGTATTTATTCGTCGTTATCATCCGCATGATACTTCATAAAATCTTCATGATAAATCTTATAAACACTTTAAGCTAAGTAGGAGTATCCTTAAATTGTCTTGCGAAATACTTTTTTGCATTTAATTATTTGCAAAATAGTGCAGGTAGTTGATAACAAAAAGTATTTTCCAAAATAAATTTCTGTAAGAAAAATTCGCTCTATACTGATTTAATGGTTTATTCGAAAGGTATTAAAATCGACAGTGTACGGTTTATCTGTCGTATCGGCAATTTGCATTAATTAACGTTGAATAAAATAGATTTTAATTGCTTTCACACTTTGTAATTATGCTAATGGTAATTGCCTGATTTATAATGAAAACCGTTACAATACAACCGTACAAGTTGATGAAAATTTTAATTATTTTTATGCAACACATATGATCTATAATTTTAAAGATTTTAATATCACATGTGTCTTCAGTCAAGTTATGAATTCTCCAAATCACTACGAGATTTTATCTTTAGTTTCTTTGAATGGCAATTATTTCATAAGAAAGGCAACCTGATCTTAAGTTCAAAATTTAGTTAATTTATTTATAAAAAAATAAATATTAAATATTTACATATCTTACAAAAAATGATTATCTTTCTGAATACTTTCATTAATGTATGGGCACAAAGGTACTTAATTTTCTCCGTTTGCAATTATTGGATTTTCTTCTGAGGAACTCTCTCTTCTCTGTTGCTGCGATCTCCTAAGCCTCTTTATCTTTTTCTTCAAAGTCATAGCACCTGCAATAATTAACTTTATTAGACTTTTATCCTTTAAAATTAAACCAAATTGTTAACCAAATTTTGTCAGAATAAGTATTTCAAGATATTCTACTTACAAGCAATTGTTTGCCATAATTCCTTTTTAGCTAACACTTTTTCTTTTAGTTTCCTACCAATAATGAAAGGGTGTTAGTGCAAAAATAAAAACTATATAACATAAGTAAAAGTGTGTATGACTAATGCATTTCTTACTTGTAGTGTATTTCTTTGTGACCTTTAAGTAGTTTATTGAAATGGACAGCTTCTTCGGAAGGACTTGGAAACAAGAATTGCTCCATATACAATGATGAAATAAGATTTTTTATTACAGCAAACCATACCTGTAATTTTTAAATTAATTTAAAATAATGTTTAACAGTATTTTATTATTTAAATTTGACAACTCAAAGCAGTACTAACAAAATCCAAAACATGAGTAATGAACCAGAGCCAAAGAAATACTTTTTCATGTATTCGTTGGCATTTATAAGACTTCAGTAGATTATTGGGAACATAGACCCAATATACGTATAACCTGCCAAAAGAAAATAATATTATTTTCTACATCTACCTACAGTA
Source organism: Eurytoma adleriae (assembly GCA_900480045.1). Lineage (NCBI taxonomy): Eukaryota > Metazoa > Arthropoda > Insecta > Hymenoptera > Eurytomidae > Eurytoma > Eurytoma adleriae. The sequence goes on from UXGC01000930.1 coordinate 26,764, forward strand.
ATTGTATAAGTAAGTTTATGAATTTTATTACCAAAGTGTGCAATAAAACATATAAATTATTTGAGTATAATTTTGTTTAACTTTCTTGGGCCACTTCAGGTACAATAATCGAAACACATCCAAAATTAATATATCAATAATTTTAAATAGTAGAATAGTAGTGACAGGTGGATGTATACTAAAAAATTGCAATCAAGGCATAAATAAAAAATCTATATACTTATATAGTTAATAAAATGATGTTACCTTTGTCGAGAAATTCCAAACACAAATTGCATTAACAGAAAATTTGATATTCCTGTAAACCAAGCATTCTTTACAAAAATTAAGACTCCACTGTAATGTATATAAAAACTTCTTAAAACAATAACAGACAATTCAGGTTTTATAAAGGACTCCCAGAAAAAAGCTATGTATAAAAGTATAATGCTATTGAATTCACAACTCCATAGAGTATTTGATATTTGATTTCTTCGTGTTAATTTATATCCCAAGTTTCGGAGGTACACCTATGAATAGTTATAATTTGTGAATGATATTCACATTCAATTTCATAATAATTGTAGAACTTACATTCAGGCACTTTTTATACACAAAGAAGAGTATGGTCCACAAAACTATCATGCGTATCAATAAAATTTTATCGTGAGTTTTTTGTCCTTTAAATTCCATGTAATCATTTCTTTCGTTTACTTTTAATTGAAGATGCAAAGGACCTATTAAGTTGAATTGGGGCAAGATGTCTGGCCATGGTAAATAATCATTTAAAAAGTTATGTAACATTTTTTAGCTTGCTGATCACCTGTGAATACAAAAAAGCCTCTGTTACAGATATCAAGTTTTGTAAATCGTGTAATGCACTTACAGTAAAATATTCAATTGAAAATCTGAAATATTCATCTTCAGTTTATTGTATCAAACAATATTGAACGAGAATTTAATTGACCACCGAGAACACATTGATCCCCTTCAAATTTAATTGATGACATTTCAATTCATTGATACACTACAGTCTTATTATTAATTGCAAAACATCTAAAGTTTCAGAACCTAACCAATATCAAAACAAAGTATCGACATATTAGCATAGCACCAGCAGCGCCTTTAAATTTTAGTGGCGACAGTAAGAACTAACTTTAAATCAGTAGAAACAGACGAGTATAACAAGGCGAGTCCTTTAATTCAAAGGATATTCAAAATGGTTTTTTTAAATTTTTCCATAAAATAAAAATGAGATTGAATTTTTTTTTTTTATAAATTGCCTTATTTCATTTTCCTGATAATGACACACGTTTTTACATTTACATTGAGTACTTTAAGGCAATTCATTTTGAATTCAACCTGGCGGATCTTCCTTAAAGGATGATAATGTAAAGACTTTTTAATTTATGAAAATAAGTTTATAAAATGGAATACAAAATGAAAAATAGCTTACAAAGAAAGAAGGGCACAGGGGTTGAATAATTAAATTTTTTATTTTTTCATTATTTTTATAAAAATATACAATAGATTATGGCGAATAGCCAAATACCACTACATTTTTTTCAAAATAAGTAGATAGATGGATAGATAGATAGAGTAAGTAAGTAATAGAGTAAGTAAGTAAGTAAGATGATAAACAAATGTTTTAAACAAAATTTTTTTAAATAAGTCATCGACAAGTAAGGCACCTCCTTTTTTAAGTTGCTTATATTTTTTCTGCGTTCTTTATTCTTCAAATATTTTGAAAGTAAAATGATTCAACGTAACTCTTAAACTTTTCGCAAGTACAATAAAATGCCACAGAGATGATTCACGTACATAACTCTCTCTATAACTCCACCGACGCTCTCAACTGAAATAATAATCCCTACCCCTAAGAAATAAAAATATGCGCATAAAGTATTTGTACACGTAGCAGAAACGGTGGAAGCTATTATTTTCAATATTCCACCCACTAAAAAATGAAAATCATTTTCCGATAAAAATGCAACTCGAGCGTCAGCAGATCATAGGGAAGAGAAAAAAATACAAATAACATAATTCCAGGAAATGTCTCACCCCTTCCGTGCCTATTCTACTGCAGTGCAACGGCAGACGACGACTCGCGGCGTATTTGAATGGTGCGCAATTTTCTACCTTATTACATATGCAAATTAGGTGTTGGCAATTCTACCATCCCGCACCCCTACTTTTTCTTCGTTGCCTTTTTCCATTTCCTGTTTATTTTTTCATAGATCGCGGGTAGGTGCGCTGACATCGTGCAGTCGTTGTAATAACTCAATTAAATCGACTCGCGCATCGCGAAGTAACTTAATAATAGCAGCGACGCTGTTGAATAATATTGTAGGGGGACGCGCGAAAATCTCTGGAGACACAGAAAAGCCGAGATCGGCAGGGGCGATGGATTTCTTCAACAGTCGATTCTTCAGTATTAATAAAAGATTATTGAGTATCGTGGGTCTGTGGCCCCATCAAGACTACCTAAAGAAGATTCTCATACGATCATTTTTCGGTTTGCTGTCGATCATTTTTTACGTGCCGCATGTAAGTAACGCGAATTTATTACAGTGAAGTTGTATTACTTTAAATGTAATAAATTATTTATGTAAGTAAATTAATGAAATAGAAGATACTCTTTTGAAATCATTTTACTTATAAGTGATAATACCTTTATTGTAATGCAGTTTATAAGTTTATTTGTATATGTGGGTGAGGATCCAAACAAAGTGATACAAAGTATAGCAAACATATTTTATATACTAGAAGTATCCGTGAAAATGTTCATGTGCATCGTCACAGAAGACAAAGTAAATATGTTCTTTAAGTTTTCAATAAAAAAACTCACTGATGATTTTTTTAATGATCTACAGCTACAATTTATTTTCAGATTCGAAGAATGTACGAGAACATTGTTCAAAATTGGAAAATGCTGCAAAATGAAGAGGAAGTAAAAATTCTTCTTAAACATTCAGAGAATGGAAGATTTTTTACAATTGTTTACATATGTACGCTCCCATTGATATAGTGAACTAAAATTTGAATCGAATATAAAAACATTGTGTAATTCGAGCCAAAAACAACTTTCCGTTTTAATGTTACCACCTCCGCATTTGTAACTTTGATTTTAACGTTTATACAACTCTACTTCTTCATGATGGAAGCTTTGTCTGAAATAAAGTTTTTCGTCATAGCTTTAAAAGAATGTATTTTCATCCTTTGTGAGGTGCAAACCCGCGAAAAAGATTGCAACAATTATACCTCGTAGCGTTTTTCGAAAATGAAGTGCAATCACTCTTGAGCTAAAGCAAAACCACATTTTTTAAAATATTTATTTATTAATTTGTGAGAGCCACTGTAATTTTAGTGTACATCGTCTCGGCACTGATTGCATTTATTACCTTGCCAATGGCTCCACTTCTAATCCACAAGATTGCCCCTCTGAATGAACCACCGCCTAAAACTTTAATATTAAACGGTGAATACCTTGTAGACCATAACAAACACTACGTGAAGGCTTATATTTTTGAAGCTGTAACCTGCATTCTCTCCGTTCTTATATTCACTGGAATAGATTCCACTTACGTTGTTTGTGTGCAACAGTGCGTAGGACTGATGGACGTTGTCAAGTAAAATTTCTCTTCGTAGATAAATAAATTGGTCAAATATTTAATAAAAGAAGCTGTAAATATTAATTATTGTTACTTAATTTTTAGGATGCGTTTGAGCATGATAAAGAAGAATATTCAGCAGCTCAAAGTACCTGAAATTCCAGAAAAAGTAACTGCCCATATTTCGATTGTTCAAACTGTACAGTTTCATCAAAAGGCAATAGAGTCAGATACTTACCTACATCTACTAATTCTTTATTATAAATTAACTTATATGATATTAAAAAATATTTTAGTTTTGCAAACGTCCTTGAATCTACATATGCCCTAAATTTTTTATTTGTAATAGGAATTAACATAATTATCCTCAGCATTGGATGCGTAATAGTAAGTGCTTTTATATTATATTTTATAACTTAAAATAACTGTAATTTAAAAAAAAACTTTATTTCGTTCTCTCATTAATATCTATACTTTGTAGATATTAATGAATTTGAACAAACCTATGGAAGTGCTCAGGTTCACAATGCTCTGCATCGGTTTAATGATGCATACCTTTTATTTAAGCTGGCCGGGACAACAAATGATTGACATCAGTTCCGATGTTCTGAAAATTATGTGAGTCTATCAGTTATTCAAAAATGCTATCCTTGAAAATTTAATTAAGTACATGGTAAAGAATAAACCTGATCTTCATAGGTATACCAACAAGTGGTACGAATTGTCGATGAAGAATAAAAAAATGTTACTGTTTATGATGATGAAATGTAAGGACCCATGTCAGTTAACAGCTGGAGGGATATATGTGATGAATGTTGCCAATTGCGGAGCTGTAATAATAGTCAAAAATTAATTATTTACCAAAAAATTCTTTAAGTACTGCATCTATGTTTAAGTAAAATAATAATAACATTCTTTCAGATTCTAAAAACATCATTATCCTACATTACTGTTTTTTCATCAATGTTATAAAAGGGCATGGTGGTAATTGCCGTTTCCAGTGAAAAAAATTAATCATTTTTTACATTCCAATATATTTTCGAATAATAATTTATTAGTATTTTAATATAATAATAGTGTTTACTTTAGAATATATTTATACTGTTAAATAAATTTGTAATTTTCAGCAAAAGGGCAAAACTCCATTTTTTTAGCAAATTGATATTACTTTTTACAAAATATTTATTTTTTTATTTAGAATTTTTTTACATTTAATATTTCTTACCTGCACTTGTTATTTTTCGTGATATGACCAATAATAATATATGGCCTTTTGACGCGCCTTGCTATCTATATCGCGCGCAAAGCGTCACGTTTTTCCGCTTCGCTTTTTGTAATGGACAAGGTAAGCATTCTTAATTCTGTGACTTAGATTTTATAGTTATATTTATAAAATCAACTTACTCTACCTGCTAATAACAATAAAGCGGAAAACAATCAGACATTATAGCGTAGCGCTTTGCCGTTGCGCGCGGTATATATATAGTAACGACGCGTCAAAAGATGGTAATCGATCATATCTTGAAATGCATCAAGTGTAAATAATTTTTAAATAAAAAATAAATATTTTGAAACAAGTTTTAGTTCGATACGATGTTTCAGTTCAGAGATACAATCTTTCAAATAGCTATTTTATTTATAAGTCTAGAAAATTTTATTCAGACAGGGATGGATCTCTTTTATATCCGCGAAATGTTTAGTCACCCATATAGTGCTCAGCAATCAAAAATTTTAATTGCAACTATTATATGTCCAAAATAATTCTTGCAACAATGTGTCAGCTCTTTGCCGACAGAATATGCTACAAATGTTACCAGAAAAAACTGCAATACCACGAGAATGAGTGAAAATAAAAATAAACGATGAAGATGCCATCTGCAGGCAAAACAAACATATATAGCTCCGATAGCTCCAAAACGACGTTAGCCTTACAAACATAACCAATTAACGAATGTTCGCCGTATGATGCGCCTATCCAATGCTGATTATTTCGATTTTTGTACGCCCACTTGATTGCTTGCACAGCTATCGCTGCGGTGTACTATCACCACTATCACGTGCTATTTTCCGCAAGACATACGTTTCGTCGACATTGTACAAATCTCGCGTAAGTATTAGTATTGTTATTGGGAACAAGGCGCCCCGCAGCACGTATACTCTCTGGAAAGACACGATACACTCTCAACCTGTTGATTGAGTTCATTCGGATCATGAGATGTGACGGCATCGCTCAGCGTCAGATGCAAAACCGATGAGTCACATTCCATATCCTTGGTGGGAAAAATCGCAGTTTTTATACAGGAATTATTTATCAAGTACGATTCGTATCAGTGGTTTCGAGACCGTGGAGTTTACGCGTTGGCGTGGCTAGAAAGTTGGAGTTTCATCACCTGTTGCTGAATAATAGATCTGCAGCAGTTAGATTTTTGGTGTGTATTTTGAGAGACTGAGTCGGTACTTTTTATGTTTAGGACTGAGTATTTCTGCTCATGATGGATAAGTTGAAGAGCTTTTTTAACGGAGAGGAAGACAACGCTGAGGAGCAGAATGGAATCATTGCACAGGTAACTGTTCGATCTTAAGCTTTTTAAATACTACACTGACTCTTTTTAATAATAATTAATTTTATTTGAGAGTAAATTATAATTCTATGATTTATAATGTGTATTAAATTTAAGTTGATGCTTACGTTTTGTACTTTTCTAAATACACGTAAATATATCTCAGTTTGCAATATGGTTATAAGGAAAAGTAATAAAGATTTGAGTGAATATTTGCTAATAATATATTTACTTTTTCTTGGATTAACCTGACTTAAATAATTATTTTTATAATTAAATAAAATATTATTAATGAATTTACATTGTCATTTTAATGCAAGTCCGATGTGGATTTTGTGGTAAGATTGTACTAATAATACTTGTGATAAATAAAATGTAAAGATTCTAATTTAAGTAAATTTGTTTTAATAGGTATCCGATTCAATGAATCTCAGCAAAACTACAAGAATAAAAGGATTTATAATATGTTTCGTTATTGGAATTCTTTTGTCCATACTTGGTTCATTTGCTTTGTTCCTTCGTGGTGGATTAACAATTTATGGAGTTTTTTATACACTTGGTAATATTCTGTCATTAGCAAGGTAAATTTTTAACTTTTTATTTAAAATCTTAAAAAGAATAAAATAACATATTTATATTTTCTTTATTTCCAGTACCTGCTTTTTAATGGGTCCTGTCAATCAATTAAAAAAAATGTTTGCACCAACTAGAGTAATTGCAACTATAATGATTTTTGTAGCATTTGGACTGACATTATACGCTGCTTTATCAGTAAGTTTTTAATTCAAAGAGTTTGTGCATTTAAGTTCAAGAATATGTTCTAATTTTTTTTTTTTTGCTTTCAGCTTCATAATGCAGGGCTTGCTTTATTGTTTATAATAATTCAATCTTTTGCAATGTTATGGTATTCTTTATCGTATATTCCATATGCCAGGGATGCTGTAAAGAAGACAGTTGAAGCATGCATTACGTAATTTCAAATATCACTCAATTTGAAAAGCAATAACGTGAATTAAAAAAGCAAAAATACTTCAAAACACAAAAAAAATTTAGATAAGAAGTTTTTAATCTGACATCTGCAAGTACTGCTAAAAGTGCCTCTAATGAAAAATTAAAAAAAAGACTTTAATTTTGAATTGTGTGGAAAGAATGTGAAAAGAATGGTAGTCTTAAATAGTCTCTGCCTACCTGCATGGTATAAATTTTTTTGATGTGGTCTGTTCAACTTGACAAAATCTTCGGTCAGCCGATGGTAGTTACTTCGTGTAATGTATTTTTTGATTGTATTTAGATGAAAATTTATCTGCCTTGGACTTATTAACACAGAAATTTTTGAATTCTGAGGCTGTCCCAGTTGACCAGAATTATTGAGATACAGTAAATTATTATTAAGATAAAATCTATTATGACTTGAGACTGAGTGCCAATATGGAACAGAATGATGGAATAATGTTTGACAATGATGATTTCGCACTTGAGCGCAATTTTGCCAAGAAAACCAAGAAGATGTTTAATGAGCCCAAAGACTTTCAATTCTCAGATAAGCTACTGGATAAAACATAGCATCTATTAAAGGTATGATTTTGTGGGAAGGTAAATCCCCTAAAAGAGGCAGGTCCTACAGGAATGTCTTCTAAATCTTGGTAAAATGAAAGATAATTTTTCGTGGCCCTATTGTTAAGTCATATGTGTTTTGTAAGAAGCAATGTACGTGGTGGAAAGCTTCATCTCCGAACTGTTAATAAATGCATAGAGAATATGAGCAAACACGAATATGCTGCTTCATTGACTAAAGTGTACATAGGGGCTGATCTTTTGCTAACCAACCATGCACATCTTTTCGGAAATTGGAACTTGGGGTCATGGATCGTCATAGGTCTTAACCTAATCAATATGCCTTAAGAAGATTGTCTTTTAAGAATTATATAGATTTTATGACTAAGGAAATAATTAATATTCACTTCTGAGAATATCAAGAACTTCTAAATTTTATCACATAAGGATTACTGGATTACTGGATTATTGGTTACACTGGTCTTGGGCCTACTTTTATAATATTTATATAAGATATATAAATATTATTCTAGAAATTTGTTGATGGATAAATGTTGGTTGCACCACTGGTCAATGTCAGCTGCATGTCTGTACCAATTGGTGAAGAAGATAGATTTTCGCTTCAGGTGATAACAAACTGCATCGTATTCTTACTGCAGGGACTACCGATTACGTCAACTAATTCTCTGATTCGCATGTTCGAATTAGAAGATGACGTGTTTGCAGACCAAGACGCAAAACAATAGTCTTATATTTCACAGAGATTGGCTTTAAATAATAATTGCTGGTACTGAAGGGATAAGTCGCAGTTAAATCGAAAATTATGGGGTACTCAAAACATGCAAGACTAGTCAAACGCGCGACTATAACATGGAATAATTTCAGCGTAGTAAAAAGTATCCATGGTAAAGACGCGACGGCTCCCGATCTTCATTTTCTGCGAGACATCTTCTTAACGAGAATTTTGTTGAATTCGAACTCTGGTATCTATGAGGAACTTTTTAAATAGCTAAATACAATTAGAAAAAACTTAGTAATCTAAACGACTTACCTCTGTCAATAGAGGAGAAATGAAGAAATGATCTTCCATCGAAAAAAAATATAATATACAATACCAGGAATTAAAGAGGCAACAATGATAATTTATGTCAAAACAAAAATTGTAAAAAATTTTAATTGATCTGCAAAGTACTACTAAATGTGCCTGTATAGAAAATTTTGAAAAGAGACATTAATTTATTTTGAATTGAATGCAGAGAATTGTTAACTAATTTATGAGTGTGTGATTTTACATCATAAATATATTTTTGAAAATTAGCCTCTTACTGGCAAATATTTATAAAGCATTGATTAAAATTTGTAATATTTATTGATTTAATCTTTGCAATGATTGATCCTATTTATTGTGATCTACATTGGGATATAATTAAGCATAGAGCTAAGGAACTACAGCTTAATAAATTAATAAAAATATGGATCCAAATACATAACTTTCAATTATAATGAGTTGAACTTTCAAAGTCAATAAAATAAAGCATTATTTTTTTAAAATATTTTAAATTACACACAATACTTTTAATTTCTTTAATATTTTTTGTATAATTACATTTAGTATTATTAAAAGTATATATGTATGCAACTTAGCAATTGATACCTGTAAGCATGAGACTTTGTTGTATTACTTTTGCACAATTCTAAAAGTACAAAATGCAAACAATACTGGAAAGAAATTTATGAATTAATATTGACTGTACTCAGTGTAATAAAAAAAATGCTTGCAGAGTATCATTTGCTGTATTTTAAATATTATTTTTACTTATCTCATAATAAATACTCATTTTAATAATAAGAGAGAAATTTAATGCTTTATAGTTATTGACTGTGATATTTAATAAACAGAAACATTCAAGAAACAACAATGATATAATTGTAATTATATTTTTATGTGTACCGTCTAAGTGATATGTCTTTTTAACTTATGTAAAATAATAGGCTTCCATTTCACAAACACTAATTACAATTGCATCACAATCAAACATCAGAAAATAAGTATTTTCAGATATTTATTGATAAAATGCAAAATATTTTGCAAACATTGTATAGTACTTATATATATATTTGTAAGTTTCACTTTCAAAATGTTTATTAAGCATTTATTTTATAACTTTCTATCATCATTAGTGTAATTATACATTTATTACTAATTATTTGTATATTTATTGATTGACCTGTTGTGCAAATCCCTTTTCCTCTAAAGTGCAGAATTTTCTTTTTTTAATTTCCTAATGTGTATGATAAACATAAATAATAAATTAAAAATACTCAATATTTATTATTTGTCATTAAGATTGTTACTTCTACATGTTCGCAGTAGTATAGATTTATGAATGAATCTATTTAAATTGGCTGCGAGAAAAGATTAAAAATTTGCAACTGGTAATTATAATGTATAAATTATTTGGATGTTTCCAAAAAAAGACGAATAAACGAATCCATTTATTACATTTTATATGTGACGTGCAAACTTGATTTTCTTTATTTTGTACTTTAAAGATCATTTGGTTTTTTTAATGTTTTAATTGCTTTTCAAGTTATAAGCATCGTTCATTAGACAGTTTATGTACTGGACCCGATTAGTTTCTGATTTGTTATTTAAGGAATGAAACGGAGTCCACGCCGATCAGCCGGTTCTCTGTTTATTAGTCCCTTTAAATGCAGGGAAATAATACACCGCGCCTGACTTGAATAAATTCTAAGAAATTTAAATACTTGGCTTTGACAGTTCGCACGGATGCGTCCATGCCTTGGCCCAGTACAGTCGCTCTTTAACGCGCGTATTTATCAACAATCACGAAACCAAAATCCTCGTTTAAAGCGGTTTTTTGATTTTGTGATTGCATTTTGTTTGAAACTTACTCATGCATTTAAATAATGATAAAGAAAGGAATGAAGATCATCGCGCTACGTCCTCAGCAGAGCTGGTTCGTAGGCGATGATCTTTTAATTTCATGTTAATCAATAAATTTAAATAAGAATTTTATTAAAAAATAAATGGATGTGCAGATGACATCCTTACAAGAAAGTAGCCGCATGAATAAGAGTGCGTCCCGCTCGACGCACGCGCTTTTATAGTTTCGGAGGCGCTTGCCTTTAGCTTTCTTCCGCAGCTGCGGCAGTCAAAAGAGTGTCGCACCTGCAGATTGAGCCTCTGACGTCACAATCGAGCGAGTAAATGCAGTTTACGTTGTCGCTGGAAGGGATACGCGCTCACATGCTCGAGTTATTGCTATTCGCGCGCGTTTTCTATTTTATCTATAAAAACAAATCGATTTTGGAAGTTACAATGCATTCGTCAAACTAGCGCTGTCTAATAACTATAATAAAAGAAAATTGATGATTTATATTCGAATAATAATTTGCATCATTGACGTATAATGACATTAATTTTTTTCTTTCATTTTATAAATAAATGAACGAATTTACTTAAATATACATAAACTAATTTAGTGTTAAATCCCGCGCCGCAAGACATTAGGTATAATGTATAGGTATAAAACAAGCAAAAATTCAAAATTAGCAATCAAGAAAAACGTTGGTGACAGCCGAGCCAATCAGACGCGCCCGAAACAACCCCTCCACCCTCTCGAAAATTCGAAACGTTGAGAGTCCGTCGCTGATTGGCGGAGCCGCGAACTCTCTCGCTCAACGTTGCCGCTTCGCAACAATTTCGCGGCTGACGGGGAGCCTGTATTCCAACATCCCAGCTGCCGGCGCCATTGTCGCCTTCGCGTACACATCGCGCGGGTCGCGCGCTCACACCATCACTGCCTTCCTGCGGCTAATCCCGGGCTCCCTGGCGATTTGCGCTTTTTATTTATTTACCGGACCGGAATTAACGAGGAAACCCGAGGCTCGACCTGCGTCGAGGACGCTGCAACTGGTGAGTGCGAGGAGTCTGGAGGGTCGCCGCCGAGGGTGAGAAAAATCATGACCGAGCGACGGCTGGCCTTTTTTGACGGTTACGAATTTTTGCAGAGCTGCGTGCTCGCACCCTTCGAGCGTGAGAAAAGCGCCGCCGTGTTTTTTGCCTTTTAAATAGCCCACGGTATTCTTTCGACAGCGACGCGATTTTTCACGCGGTAATTCGCAACCGCAATTCGTCGGGTTCGCAAATAAATAGTACTTTCTTTGTTCGATTTTGAGATTCGGCAGTTGATGCTCCGTTTACGCCGCTTCATCGGGGATCGGGGAGTTCTTATTGTTTACCTGCAGATTAAGAGTATTTTCCTTTGACCTTTACTAACGGTTTTTGCTTTAACGTATTGTAGCGAAATGAAAGTAGTAGAATAAGACTTCTGATTTAATTTAGTATTTTTACAGAGTATACATTGGTTGTACGTGTATATCACGTGAATCACGTTTTCGTCGATAATATGCAACTCTCTGAATTTTAATATCAGCGCCAAAAATTGTATCTAATTAATGTTTTCATTCTGGGTGTTTGTTTACGCGAAATTTTTGTAAACTAATTTTTTTTGTTTAATTGAATTGAAAAAAAAAACTGTTGATCGGTTATTTAAACAAATTTTGGTATTTGTTTATACAATTATATAATTTAAATTTTTTAATCCATTTATTAGTCAAAATGCCTGCTCCAGACATGAATATCAGCAACCGAATGTCAAAGTTTAAGTTCCAAAGCAAACCAGATGTAAGTAAAAGTTATTTTTAATTGATACTTTTTAGAAAATTTATATATAATGCTATAAATATATATATTTGATAATGCAGGAAGCAAGAAGAAGAAGAAATGAAGTTTCCGTTGAGCTTCGCAAAGCCAACAAAGATAATCAGTTGCTCAAACGACGAAACATTAACATCGACGATGAACCTCTTAGTCCACCAAGTGACCAAAACTCTCCAGTTCTTAACATGAATATTGATGAAATCATTGCTGGAATGAAGTCTAATGATGACAATGTTCAGCTTCAAGCCACTCAAGCATGCAGAAAAATGCTCAGTCGAGAAAGAAATCCACCGATTAATGATATGATTGACAAAGGAATTGTTCCTCTTTGTATAGAATTTTTAGGCCATAATCAAAAGTAACTACATTGTTCATTTTTTAATTTATTGTTTTAACAATTATTATTTATTAATAAATAATTTTTTCTTTTAGTCCCTTGCTTCAGTTTGAATCTTGTTGGGCACTTACAAATGTGGCATCTGGAACATCTGAGCAAACACAAGTAGTGATAAAATTCGGCGCTGTTCCAAAACTTGTAGAACTTTTGAAGTCTCCTGCCATAAATGTAGCTGAACAAGCAGTTTGGGCTTTGGGTAATATCGCTGGCGATGGCCCTATTGCAAGAGATTTGGTTCTTAGAGAAGGAGCTCTGTCTCTTTTGATTGCTCTGATAGCTCCAGGAACTCCAATTTCCTTTGTACGGAATATAGTATGGACTTTATCAAATCTTTGCAGAAACAAAAATCCTGCTCCACCTTTTGAAATTGTAAAAAATGCACTGCCTGTTTTAAATCGACTTTTAAGTTATAGTGACAAAGATGTTCTTGGTAAATTATACTTTATACAAGTTATTTCAAATTTTGAAATTATTGTTTATAAAATTAATATTTTTTTTTTACAGGTGATGCTTGCTGGGCATTGTCTTATCTTACTGATGGACCTAATGAAAGAATTCAAACAGTGCTGGAAGCTGGTGTTGGGCCAAAATTAGTAGAACTACTCTCTTCTTCAGAAGTAACAGTTTTAACTCCTGCACTTCGAGCAGTGGGCAATATAGTTACTGGAAATGATACCCAAACAGATTCAATTATTTCTGCTGGTGGACTGAAATATCTTGGTGGTTTATTGGAGCACAAGAGAGCAAATATCGTAAAAGAAGCTGCCTGGACTATTAGTAACATCACAGCAGGCAATCACGAACAAATACAACATGTTATTAATGCTGGGTTATTACCCCCTTTGATTAAAGTATTGACTTCGGTATGTACTAATATTCTAAATTTTATAAAATTGCAAAATACAACTGTATTCAATTAACTTTAAAAAATAATATGCCATACTATAAATAAATTTTTAATTATTTTTTATTGATTAATAATTTATTTACAATTTCAGGGAGATTTTAAATCTCAAAAAGAAGCTGCATGGGCTATAACCAATTTGACTTCTGGAGGCACAGTCCACCAATTAGCTGTTTTAGTACAATTAGGAGTTCTAACTCCATTTTGTAATCTTCTTGAATCAAAAGACTGGAAATGTGTTATTGTCGTTCTCGATGGCCTTACAAATATACTAAATGCAGCAGAAAAAATGGGTGAAGTAGACAGAGTAGCTTTAATGATTGAAGAAGTTGGAGGTCTGGATAAACTGGAAGCTTTACAATCACACGAAAATGAACAAGTTTATCAAAAGGCTGTTAGTATGATAGACTCATTCTTCTCAGAAGGAGTAAGTTCTGATTTATTTTTTACTTTTTCAATTTAAAATGTGACAGATATTTATGATGAAAAATCCAGATTTTTTTTATACAATTTACAGAACATATTTGATTAACTCAATTCTGTGTATTATTTTTAGGAAGCTGATCCTAATGTAGAACCAACTACAAACATTGATGGTCAATTGGAATTCCAAACACCGACTGCGACACCACAGGGTGGTTTTCAGTTTTAAAAAAGTTTACTTTTTATTATTCAGTTGTAGTCGTTTGTATATATTTACGGTTTCAATATTGCTTTAGACTTTCATGTTACTGAGTGTCAGCCTAGGGTTATTAGTTTTGTACTTAGCTAAATACAGAATTTTTGGTATCTTATTTACGACGTCTCTTTTATTAAATGCTCCATCTCTTGATCAGGAGATAATTCGAATTATGCTAATCTGTTATAAAACGAACATTGATTTAGTCAAAATGTGTAACTATTTTAACGATTCTTTTCTATTTTTATAATAATTAAATAAAAAAAAATGAATTCGCACATATTTGTTTTTATTTCGTTATTTTTAACAAATAGTATGTATAATAATGCTAAACTTAAAAAGTAAAAAGTTTCCTGTCTAAAGGCGCAGCAAGTTGATTGTTTACCAACATTAGTGGAGTTGTATTTAGTGTTAATTTCATTAACACAAAATAAATTTCTTTTAGAAAATCACGTTAATACAAGAATCAGGTAGAATTTGACTATCTATAGAAATCTCAAAAAATTACAATAGATTACAAATCACTAACATATACATACATTTCTTAACAAAGTTATTAGCATAATTTTATTAAACTAACGGCGCAATAATTTTCTGATTTTTTTGACTAATTACATAAAACACGTTGAATCTCAATCTCAAGCTGTTTTTTTTTTTGTTTTACGTCAAGTATAAAACTATAAAAATACTTGGTTCGCTAATGCGAAGAAAAATAAAATCTCTAAGCATTGCGAGTTTACATTATTTTGATGTCATGTCATCTCCATTGTTTGAACTATAAACAAGCAAATAAGAAAAAATCTATTCGAGTGACTATTGAAAAAGCAGTCATACATTTTCTAGACTACTGAGATCTTTCCTTTTTTCCCTTTCAACATTGATTGTATAGATTAAAGTTGAACCTATTATTACATTTGAAGAAATATATTTAAAGGGGTTTTCGGTAAGTTTAAATTATTTTTTTATCGACCTATAAAATCACTTTGATCATTTATCAAAAAGTGATATACAAAAGCTGCCTTTTTTCTATCAAACGTTGCTTGAATTGTTTTACTTCGTTGATTTCGTTCATCTCTACTTCTCGGCGGGTCGCGTAGAAAAAAGGAACCAAATAATGAAGCTGAAAATAAAAAATTATTCATAAACCAATTTAAAAGATTTATATCATTTATATTGTAAAATATTAAACTAAAAAAAGTAATATTTTTTTTACGACAACGTATACTCACCAAGAGTTTTAGCATCTAATCCATTATCTTGTGTATGATTCAAAAGCTCTTGTAAAAAAGCGCATATGTACAAAAATACAGTTCTTCTGATTTCAGGAAGCTGCATAACAATCTGAAAATATTTTACAATTATGAAATTTTAATAACAATGAATTTTTTCTTTTATCCTCTCTTAAAAAAACGATTAAGAGTAAAAATATTATATGCAAGATCAGCATAAATACTATGATATTGTTTATTACCTGTTTACATTGTAAATAACTTGCTGCAGCTGTTAAACAAACATTATGATGATTGTATGGAATAAGAGGTTCTGGGGTTGAATCTAAAAGCAATAGTAGTGCCTCGGCAACAGAATGTACACTGCCAGCTAAATTTTAATTTAATAAGGAAATCATATTTTCATTATTAAATACAACTTTTAGAATGAAACAAAATATTTTTTTTTTTATATGAATCATTTTGTTTTAAAAGGATACGCATTGGATCTTGACTTCCAATGTCTAGCCAATCCCTTATAGCCAATATTTCACTATGTAAACCCTGTGTTTCAAAAAGACCTCGGGTTTTAATACCATGTCGATATAGTCTATCAACTAATAACCAAATTTCTTTTGGTACTGAGTATGGATCTTGAGAAAGATTCTTATTATTTTCCTGCAAAGATAAAACAATATGATAGAACTCAATGTACAAAAATGCACTTTAAAAGAATAAAAATCTTTCTTAAAGATAGACTGACCAATTCCACAATTCTACCAATAGGTATTTCTCTAATAGGAACAGGAATGTGCACTAAAGCTTCCATTGAGCAACCAAAACAGCTACGTTCATAAGTACCTATCAAAAATATAAAAATTGAAGACAAATATAATTTTATTTAAATCATAATTTTTTGATTTTATAACTACCTGTTACTGTTATAAATATATCTTTTCCGTTTATTAAATGTAAAACTAAAATATCATACAATTTATCTTCTCCTGAATTCAATTTCCACGCAGATCTTTTATCCACACATACCTCGAGTTTTATATCACACTTTTGTCCTGAAAAATTATTTACATTTAAAAAAAAATAATGTTTAATAATAATGATAAAAGGAAAATGAGATTATTACCAGGTTCTATAAAACCTGTGTATGGTGTTATAGTTAACCATTCTTTGCAATATGATGTATCATCAAGTTTTTTAATGAATTCAAATTCAACTGGTACCTAAATATGAAAAAAATTATACTTAAGCACATTTGCTTTTTAAAAATTAATTCTTAAATATGCTTACCTGGCCTGTATTTGCAACAATAAGTTCTTTAACGCACGATTCATCAAACTTCAAAGTTTCAAAAATAATTTCTGTTGTATCAACAG
>UXGC01000931.1:0-43792 GCA_900480045.1 Eurytoma adleriae
TTTGTAAAACATCCCCTATGGTGATCCCATAATAGTAATAATAGTATATAATTTATTTATACACTTATATTATATTATCCCGTTATCTTTATTATAATTGAAAGAGCATTTCTTTTGCGCTGTACCTCAAGTTTGTTTAAATTAAACAGAGCTTTTATTTACGTTAAACGAGCTAATTTCATTCAGTTTCGCACTGTCATTGCCTTACTTCTGCAGAAAAAGAAAAACAAAGGAAAAAAGCAGATTGTGTACCCACAATGTAGAAAATTTTATTAACGATACAAACTAATAATAATGTAAGAAGATTCGAACTGCTGGACCGAAGCAACTATTATTGTTTCATCGCAAATAGAGTGGAAAAGAGGATATATTTTGAAACTTCTTTAAAAAAATTTATTTTGAAGGCATCTCAAAAGGAACAACAGATTACAAATGCAGAAAAATACATTGATTCTTTATTTGTAGACTTATATTATAATATACAAGTAATGCACTGACGGTGCGAGACTGACTGAAATTAGCTTGTTTAATACAAAAAGTCGTCCCTAATTTCGTTCATTTCACTTGGTCAAGTTTAAGTGGTCGATCCGCAGAAGCCACGTCGCATTTAAAAAAAAAAAATTTCGAAATTGGACAGACGCTGATGTCGCGTAGGAGAGAAAGCTCGTGCGAATGAGCCGCGGCATGAGTCGACTGTGCACGCTGCTCCCGCGGAGTGTAATGACTCGTCGCGGGCCGCGCGGATCCCGGCCATATTCGTCCCTGACCGCGGCGAGGCCGCGCGGGCCTACAAAACTCGAGGCGCGCGCGCCTCCCTTTCTTTCATCCTTGCCTCAATTCGCACGGCGCCCTTGGCGCGGCTCGCGGCCACCCACGCCGATTGGGAACCGCGCGACGCTCTGCCTGCGATTATTCACGCAGGGAGCCCTTGCCGTCTCTCGCTGCGCGCGGGAAATTGGGTTGCCGCGGTAGCTTTCGTTAGGGAGAAAACTGAATTTTTTCGGCTGATTTTCGATTGGGAAACGTCGAGAGCGCAGCTCGGGAATGATTGGGTTCGGTTGACTTGCAAAATTGGATGCACTGGTGCTCAGTTTCATCGAATCGGGTTTAAATCTACGGTTTTTGTAAAATTTGTTAAATGTGTCATGTGAAACGCTAAAATATGAGTAAACAAGGTAACAAAGAAGGCACAGACCTAAATGCAGTATAAATTTTAAGCAAGTCGATAGTACCTATATGTGTACTAATAACACAGGTGACCAATGTTAAGTTGAAGAAAACATTGAAAAAGCGCCCTCGAAATTGATTGCACTTTATGATTGCACTTATTAAAGTTGATTTGTCTTTTTATGATAAATCTATCACAAGTAAAGTATGAAAAATGTGAAAAACATATATGAAAAATTAGAGAAAATCAATTTGCCGGAAAACATCTTAAAATCTTCAAATTCAATTGATTTTACGTATTCCAAATAGAATTTTATTGATTCAATCAATCAGATAGTTTTATGTTACAATCCTAGAAAATGTTTCTTAAAATATTACCATAATTTAAAGACTTGTACAAGTTCACGTTCTCAGGATAATAAAGTGAGGTATTTGGAAGTATCCTTTTCACCTTTTATCACCTTCCTACTAACACGAGTTTCACTATTTTTTGTATTTTAACATCTAAAATTTGAAATGATTTTTAATCATTTTAAACAAGCGAATTATATTTATCATTTTTTTATTGTTATTCATTGTCAATAAATATTAATGATCAGAGAATTAATTTTTCCTCAATAAATTACCACTTATTACTCAAAAATAAAATAAATTCAAATTTTAATAAGTTTTTTTTAATTTTCAATGAATTGCCATTTATATTGCCGAAAAAAATCGTATTTCTAAAATATTTTTGTCATAATTTATTGAACAAAAAATTTGGACAGCCGAATGTTTATTAAAACGTAAAATAAAATACGAGAGTTTAATTCACAATCCAGCGAGCCTCAAATTTATCAGGATAAATTTCAAAATGCAGCCCGTATCGAATCTGCGGAGACGTTAATTTCCGATCCATCGCGTCTTTTCGCGCGTACCAGCGCGCCGAATTTCGTCAGACTGGTACGGGCGCGCGAGTGGGAGTAAAGCGTATCTTAAAAACTGCATCGGTTGATTCAGCAACCTCGAGAGCATTTAAATTCGCCAGGAGCACGATTTCGATATTTCGAGTCGGCGCGTTTCTTTTAATGCACACGCGTTATTTCTTTTAATGCTGTACAACTAAATGCGAATTTGATACGTTTGACAATTGATTAATGCGATTAATCTTTAGTTTCTTCATTGTTTATCCTTGAGATGAATTTTAATTTGAATAAAACGTCGTTATAAGGTGAAGAATCTGACGTATTTAGTAAGTACGCTGACCCAGTTTATTTTTTAAGTTATCGGATTATCTGTTTAACAAGATCGTTAAAATTAATTAATAAGATATAGTCGAATTGGGTATCATTTCATATAAATAAGGTCATTATTATGAATTCTTTTTCAGATTTTCCTTCAATATGCAGTGTAAATTACTTTGCGTACTAAATGAGTCACTGCGTACATTATTTCGAATATGATAATGTATAATAAAATGAAAATTTTTTACTTCTTAAATTTAAAAAATAAATAATGCATTAAGAATGAAAAACTACTTTTTGTGCAAAATTTTATACTATTTAATTCGACCAAACTAGATCCACAGTTTGGACTAATAAAAAATGATTAACTAAACCAAACCAGATTAATCCTAAAAATACCACGAAGCTTGCATTTAAAAAAAAGCCTCTCACTTAAGCAATCGACCAAAACTCGAACAAAGTCTTGGAACGAGCCGCGGGACGACTGGAAGCTGGTACCGTGCCACCGGGGCGATTTAAAATTCAAATCGAACACTCGGCGGGGGGAAAGATCCTTTTTGAAAAAAATCTCTCGCTCGCGCGCGCGCGCAAAAGTCCATTTGAAATAAAAGATCCGTGACACGTTTCCTTATAAAACCGCGGCCGGGGAGGTTTTACACAGCGAGGTAGTCATCGACGAGGCCTTCGCACGCTTATTTTTAACGTGCACCATTTTACATTTCGCGACAATGTTTCTGCGCTTGTAAAGTCGCCGGGCTTACACATGCCGCTGCCTCTCGTTTCTTTTTTTTTTCCTCCAGCTTCGAGGAAAATGCCTTGGACGCGAGCGCGCGCACCGACCAAACGGGTGGCCCCGCTTTCGATGCGATTGTGCGCTGCAGGCTGTTATGTCATTTCACTCGATCGTTCTTTATGGCTTTCGCGGGTAAACTTTTTTTAAAGTGTAATAAATAATATTTATCATGATGATTCGCTGTTAAAGATGTTTATTCATTTTTTTGTGTTTTAGATTAATGTTGTGAATATTCAAATCTTGAAAATCTTTTAAGAACATTTAGTTTATTTTAATGAATATATTTAATGATGTTAATCAATGCAATGATTGTATATTTTGAGATAATAAAAAAATACTTGTACTAGGGCAAGTACCGTAAAAAACGTAAAAAATCACACCATGAGAACCATAAAAAGTTCACACACCACCAAAAATCGTAAAAGGCCCATTAAAAAAAACTACTTGTACTTGAGCAAAATTACTCACTTTTAATTGCATTGTTTCAATTAAAAATACGAAAAAATGTTCTGAGAATATTTTAATCCCATTAAACATTTTCGAGATTCATGAATAATTTGAAAAATACATGTAGTATCAGGTATGCCAATTATTATTGCAGATTACAAATCTTATAAAGGAAATTGAAACTGCTTATAAAATACGCTAAAAATAAAAATTGAAACTAGTTAAGGGGCATTTCTACCTTTATGCAGAGCTTTTTACAGCTTTTATATTAGAAAATAAACTTTTTATCTTTATAATTCATCATTAGGAACATTTAAATGATTATTTTTTCTAATAAAATAAAGAAATACTTTAGTCTCTATTTTGAAAAATTCTGCATTCAACAGACTCAGATGCGTGCAGAAAATTTTAACGAAAAAGGAAGAGTCCCACCTTAACTAAAAAAAATCGAACAAGTGTCTCTTACATAAAACAAGACTATTCACTTATTCCAGTAAAGTTTCACTCGTTCGAGCTTAGCGAATAACAAAACAGCAATCTCCAAATCCAACCCTCTAAAAAAGTAAAAGAGAAACCATTAGCAACAGCAAAACGAGAACAAGCACAGACCAAATCCCTTTAAAACTCTCTTTAAAAAAAAAAATCGCGCGAACATGTGGAGCGAGGCAATTTAAGGAGTCCCGATCTCCGGCAAACACACCTCGTTAGAGCGAGCGAAGCGCCGTTAAAGCCCGAGCAATCGAAAGTTCCTCCGCAGTGCACCGTGCGACGAGGCGCGCTCGCGACGGATAAAGGCTGGCGGCTGCACGCGAGGCAGCCCCGCGCGCGAAACTGTGCCTCGGCCGCGGATCGGCGCCCCCCACGCTGGGTCACGTGCGGCGGCCCCCGGCGGCCAGGCAGCCCGCGTTGCGCGCCGAGCGCGACGGCGGCCCTCGGCGCGGCGCGCGCGACCCGCCCCCGCGCGCCGTCGATAGGTACACACTCGAGCGGGCGGCCGAGGCGATGGACTTTGCGCGTCGGATCAAATATTAAGAATGTTTTCCAGGTGGGAGAGGTACGCGACGTCGGCTTGATTTTTGGGTCAGATTTTTTTAGGAGGAAGGAGGGTGCCCACGGATACTTGGGATTGTTCTGGCGCGAACGTCAAAATCAAGGAATTGTTGGATGTTTTATGAATTGTTTAAAATGCGGATATTAATATGCGTGGAAAACTTCAGGGGTGGACTTTGAACAATAATGAAATTATTGAATTCAAAACATTAATTTGGGGAAAGTTAAGCTAAATTTTTTTCTAAATCTAAAAATATCTATATTTCAGCATAAAGGAATTAATTAAAGAAAAAGACATATTTATATTCAACGTAATTTGAAAAAGTTATTGGTAAAATTTAAAAATTATTCAAACATTTGGTAAGTTAAAAAGAAAAGGTAAAGTTATTTGAAATAAATAGAAAAATCAAAATTTCATGCGTCATAAACTAGAAAAAAGAGCATAAATTATAATGTTTAAAAATGATGAGCATTTAGGCAAGTACCAAAAATAACGATTTAAAGTGTGTTAATTATTTTCTTCGATTTGCATGAACCTGGCTTACCCAAACATTGGATTACTTCGCGGTTATCGACATATTTAGAATATTTAGGTTTATTGCCCGACATAATTACCTTATAGATTTTTAAAATTGTTGAAGTAAAAGTAGGAAAAAGTCAGTGTTAAGTAGTTAAAGCATTAAAAAGTTTTGCGTGTGTGATCTAATAAGGAAGTTTTATATTCACTTATAAATAGACCTAAATTAATTTTTCCCTTTATGTTAGAAATGTGTTACTTAACATACATAAAAATAGTTTTTAATTGATTTTGATCTTACTTTTCTTGATTCTTGTTCTTGTTCTTGGAATGGTTTCAAAATTTATTTACATACAGTACCCTAAATGTCATCGAACAATGAATTAATGAAATTATTAATTTATTTACTCGATAACAAAGCTGTTAGTACGAAAATTCCCTAAATAACAAAAAATGAAACGCAAACAAGTATTTTAATTAAAGCATTTCTCTAATATGCATAAATTAACCTAACAAAAACTAGTTATTTACTACGCTTTATTCATATCGATTGGCATTGATACAGTGCACAACAATGTGCAAGTACAGAACACCAAGGCAAATTAATTTAAAAATAATTCCCTTGAACTTGGATCATCAAGTCGAGATAATACCACACACAGTACCCTACCATCTCATCAACCTACAATCCCCTTGAACGTAAAAATCGTCCACACCGTCCATCAGCACCCCCATTCTTTATAAAACGACGACAGCAAAAGTGCGCGAACATAAAAAAAAATTGCCGCTTTGTTCAGTCCAACCACGTGAAAGAGAAGCGAAATAGCCCCTGGGGTGGAATTCCGCGTGATACTTACTCGATCGATCTAGGCTCGTTGACCCATTGGCGGGCGATCGATGGGGCGCGCATGGTCCCCGGTCCCCCGATGAGCCAGCAGCGATCGGTTGGTCCCCGGCGCTTCCGGTCCCCGGCCTCATCTCAGCCGCAGGCCGCACCGAGTCCGCGCTCCCCTCGGCCACTCGTCTCGGGGGTTGACGACGCGAATCGCGACACGCGAGGATCGCGCGAGACCACCGCGTGCGCGAGGTACGCACGCCGCCAGTTCCCGCGTTAAACTCCTCGCGGCTACAAAAGCGGGCGCAGCGCAGTGCGCCGAAGCGGCTGCCAGTCGCCATGGCTACCCCTCGAAACACCGCGGCTTTATCAGATTCCACCCGCGACTATTTTTGCGCGCACTTATTTATAGGTATGTACCGTACGTGTGTGCATGAGGGAGTGTTTCGCGCTCTCAGCGCGACGAGCCCGCGTGCATGCGATTGTTGCACGTGCGGTTCGAGCGAGTTACGAGTTGTAAAAGAATCCACCGACAAGGAGGTCTGCGGGTCCTGGATTTCTGTACTAAACTTTAAAGAATAATTGTTTGGACCGGAATGATGTGTATGCGGGTCTCTGGAATTTTGGGAATGGAACCTACTTATAAAGAAAGTAGGGAACTGTGTTTTTTAAATATATACTTTTAAAAAAATGTAATTTACTCGGGAACTAAAAGTTGTACAAAAGTAAAAACAGTAAAACATAACAGCGACAATTAGAAACTTATCTGATTAAAACTTATTGCTTCAAAATTTTTGTATAATTAAAAATTTTTGATCATTAAAAATCACTAACGAAATTTGACATAGATTTCTTCTTTTAATTGTACATAACATTTGAAACAATAAAGAGGTTTTAATCTGATACTTTTACATTTTACTGCGTATTTTCATTTTATATTCATGTTAGTACTAGCTTTATTTAACGAATGATTTATATTTTCGCAAATGCATTTTCGTAGCTATATGATCTATTCATAAAAATGCTGAGGACATGTGTACATTGTTTTCACCAGATTAGGGGGAATCCAAGACCAGCAACACAGCTGCTTATCACCTTGTAAGTTAAAAAAATTAGTTCCTATAAAATTTAATAAAAAAAATATATTAGTTTTAAAAAGAACTCAATGAAAGTAATACGTTCTCTTCTATGAATAGAACAAGCACTTTACAGAAACGACCCGCCCTTTGTTACTCACTGTCACATTAATCACCTCGCTATGCTTCAACTTTTGTCATATTAAGAAATATGTTTATAGAATTTACATATTACCACTTAGATTAGCGAAAAAAATATAAGTTTTTTATGAAGTTAAATATTTTAGTCTATGATAAATCATTTGAATTATTGTAATTTTATGAAGAAAAAAAATAATGGAATACAATTGTGAACTGTTGTATGCTTTTGTTACATATCCTACATAATGAAATGCTGACATTGCAATTGCTAGAGAGATCTTTACAAAAATGAAAAAGGGTGACATGTAACTTTTCTGCAACTGATCAAAACAAATAATTATGGATTTAGCTACTAAATTTCTAGTGCTATGTTCACTATTGCAACTTCGTTCGTCTATATCTGATTCGCTTACAAAGAGAGTCAAGGCCTAGGTCTTCAATTTTGATTAAACCCTTGAAGTAGTTTTCTACATTCACCTTGAAGTGAAAACTACTATCTGTAGTTTGGCTAAGTAACATTTGTTCACGAGCTACATTTCACTAAACTCAATTTCAAAATTTTTATAGCAATTAAAATGATTTTTTAATATTTATAAAACATTTGTTTATAAACGTGTAATAGATTTTTGCGCTTAATCACATAATTCTTCGAGTACATATAGAAAAAACAAAATTTATTGAATAAAATTGCAAAAAAATTAAATTTTTGTAAATTTTATTTTGTGAATTGTTTAATAAATAATTGACATTTAAACTAGATATAATGTATTCAAATTTTATTTTCCTTTTTTAGAACAAACAAACTCTTTACGTAGAAGCATTTTAATTATGAATATGATTCATAAAAAGTTATAAACCTTATTATAATTACTAATTTTTTTCATTGTATATAAAAATATGAATACTCTAGTTACTGTACTTGACACAAAAATAATGACAATATCTGCTTTCAGTCAATTTACAAAATATATATATATAACATATTTCACACATGATATACTTTTTTTGTCATAAATAAACGTTTACGATTTCAAATTCTATTTAAAAATAGTGGAGCATGGTTGAAATGGCTTCAAACGCAGTGAGACCATATCCAAGGAAGAAGAATATCGCACGGAATGGCTGTTGAGGGAAGACAGCGTAGGACAGTGTATGTCCTATTCTGGACACAACAAAGGCTCTGATGATAAGACCAGCAATCCAGTTGGATGGTCCAGTTCCAAGGTAGACATAAGTGATGGCTACCCAGGGAAGGATGTTTTCAAGATCGTTCAGGTGAGAACGACGGACTCGTTCCACATCTTCATCATCATAAGCCACTCTAGCTTTCTTCAGCATCATTGCATCTTCATGATTAGCAAAAACCTGCAAAAAGCAGTTATTTAGATGCTATAAACTTCTTAGTTCTTTTACTGAGCATATTAAAGCTTTAATTCTAAAAACATGTACATTAATTGGTAGTATTTAGTATATTAACTGGTTTGTAATCAAGCTATATTTAAAATTGTTGCATAAGTCTGAATGCAAGATAAGAACTATTTTGACATTTAACGTAATCTTTATTAAAACTATGGTTTAAGAAATCAAGGTTTACATAAATTTTAATAGTTATTTTAAGTCATAAATAGTCGAATAATATTACCGAATAAGCAAACAAAAGATTCTTTCCTTGATATCTAATATTTTGCAATTATAAATAAAACATTAGAACTATCGGTACTTGTAAAATTAGTATTCTTGATTGTTACATTATGAATAATTGATAAATACTGTTTTCCTTCAAGCAAATAATTATTAAATTCGTCAAATAAATTTTTTCACAGAGTACCCAAAAATACTCATCTCTCTACTAGAATTTATCAATTATCATTATTCAGTTGAATGTGATAATAAGTAAACTTCTCAATCTTATTTGTACATTTTCGTGTATCTTATCAGACAATTATCACATAAAACATAAAAATAACATGACTATTACTTTAACTTATTTTATGACTTAGCGAAAGGGCAATCGATACTAAAGTAATACCCATAAAAGAATTCGAATCACAAAAATTTACTCCCCGGATAAAATACCTTCGTGCTACACTCCTGAACTAAAACCCCCTGCACGACTGGTCGACTCATTATTCACATTTCAGATACAATTACTTTAAGCCGCGGCGAAAAAAGAATAGAATATAACCAAAACTGTCCATACCTTCTTTCTGAACCTGGTCCTGGCAGTCAGGAGTGACATGCCCATGAGCTTGAGAGTCAGTACTCCCGTCCAGAATCCGAAGACTCGCATGATCTCTTCATTGTACGGCTCTGCCATGGTGATAGCGTCTTTCGGCCGAAGGCAAATCTACCGAAAAAAACAAACGAAGCGATCGATCGAATCAATTGCAAAAACACCTGTTGCACCTCGTGCCCGTACTTCATACGGTCGGAATGCAACAATTAATCGCAGCAGCAAAGTGTATAGCTAAGTAATTTAAATATACCTGGTACGGTGCGGAGATGCGCTTGGTGTCGTGGCTACGCCGGTATGACGAGCCAAACTGCGCGTGGTGCGATACCTATACACGGTGTAATAGCTGGTAATAAGTGGTGTATCCGTGTGCGCGAAGCGACGCCGCACACACACAACGATGTGGCGTCGTCGCTGCCGTGACTTGCGAGCGACGTGTTTTCATGCGACGGCTACGTATCCGGGGTATCGTTGGTGCGTGAGTTGCAGCTTTTTTTTCTCCACTTCGAGAATATTCGCCGATCGTCTTGCTGCTAGCCTGCGAGTCGAGACGGAGATTATGGGTTAACAAACGGGATTTTCGAATTTATGATGAGATGGCATATAAATGCTGGCAGAGAATTTCAATGGGATTATATAGTAGTCAGTAGATGGATTTTATAGATTTATGTAAATGGGATTGTTTACTCTTGGAAATACTTAGCGATGATACTTTTTATAAGCAATAATTATATTTTTTAGGTATTTTTACATTTAAAAATTAGATGAACATGAGATACATCGTTAAGAGCAGATTTTATTTAGAAAATTTAAATAATCAAACTAAGCGTTCATACCAATAAAAATTCAGAAAATTAATGTTTAGCTTTTCATTGGAGATAGCGACATATAATAGTATCGTAGCTTTGTGTGAATGGCATTTAAATATCAGCTGATGCGCGTGCGTACTACGTCGCGGGAAATTTGAATAACAAAAATATTCAAAAAAGAGTTACTGCCCTTTTTTCATGGGTAATTTTTACTATTGGTTTAAGTGAAAATAGTGACTAAGTAATTTATTTGTAAATAAACGCTAATAAACAAAGATTTATAATAAACGCTTTTTAATTTAATTAATCTAGATACAATTTTTAGATTGAATCTAGATTAATAAAATTAAAATTTTTACAATCAAATCCAAATTTCGATTTATAATTTAATTATTATTATTACGTTTAAATTTGCCACGCTCGACTACCGCGCCACATGTCGATAGGTACTAGGTAACTCTGCAGTCTGCACTCTGCTGGCGAGTGGCGTTGCTCACGCTGCGGTAGTGCGGTCGCTCGTCGCTCAGTCGTTGCTGGAGGTTTACGGTACAAACCGTGAGAGGGCACTGACGTGCCCATTTTCAATCCCAAGCGTGCCCGTCGTTGCGCGCGGCGTTGTGGGGGAGAAACAGGCGAACAGCAAGCCTGCTGGCAGATCGCTTGCATCGAGCGAGAGTGAGCCAAGGCGAGAGGCAGTACTGACGAGAGGAACGGAGGGACCACACGACGCGCAGTAGTCTCCTGCATAGCGTCCCCAAGTAGTAGCAGCAGCAGCAGCGGCGGTAGCCTTCGCAGCAGCTCAGCTCGGCCGAGTCCGACGTCCTCGTAGTCGCGGAGACTCTCTCTCCTCTCTCCTTTCCCTGCCTGGTTGGTGAAACGGGCCGCGAGCGGAGCGGTGCGGTGGACTCCCGTGCGAGCGCGCGAGTTCGCGAGCGGTGCAGCTGCTGCCGCCGTCTGGGGCCAGCCAAATGCCACTGCAGCCTTGATCACGACACCAGCACCGCGTCCATTGCATCCGCGGCCCGACTCTTGCCCTCGTCCAATCGAGCCACCCACTCGCTGGTATTTTACCGCGGCTCTCGAGTAGCGCGTCGCGCGCGCCTGTGCGTGTGTGTGCGTGTGTGTGGGTGCGTGTCGCGCTCAGTGCACGGACCGCGAGAGGAGGCGCCAGTCCTCCGAACAAAGGGCCGCGCGAGCAGCAGCAGCAGCAGCCAGCAGTAGCGCAGCAGCGTATACACACACGGCCGTGCAGCAGAGGCAAGGCGAGGAGAAACATGGCGCAGCCGACGAGCAGCGCGCTTCGCGCCCTGGCCCTCGAGTACAAGAGCCTGCAGGAGGAGCCGGTCGAGGGCTTCCGCGTCAAGCTCGTCAACGAGGACAACATGTTCGAGTGGGAGGTCGCGATCTTCGGACCCCCCGACACGCTCTACCAGGGCGGCTATTTTAAGGTTAGTTCTCCCGTCTCTCTTGCACCAGCGAGAGCGCGTTACGCGCCTTTTTTTACCGAGGTGTCGCTTTCTCTCCGTGCGTCTAGCTTTATTTACTTATTTGTTTATTTGCTTTTTTATCCGACGCTGCTGATCGTCGAGAGGGACGCGCCGTGATCGCTTTTTAAAGGGACGCGTTTAAAGGTCCGAGGAGGCGCGAGCGCGCGCGCTGTCATTGGCTAGCGTCATCACGAAATTTCCGAGGGTAAACAATGTGTGCGTCCGTGTAAAATAGCGAGGGTTTCAGCGCGCGGTGGGAGCGAAGTGCTGCACGGGGATATACGCAACGCGACGCGGTTGCGCCTCTAGCCGCTTTCTAAACCACTCTCCGTTTTATTATTGCGCTGCGCGCTACTCGGGAAATCCGTGCGCTCGCCTTCCTCTCGTTGCACACGAAATTTTTCCCTTTTTCGGGCCCCCATTCCCCTCTCCCCCTTTCCCCTCTCTCTCGCCTCTACGATCCGTTAGCCGTCCGTTATTTTCGACGGATTTCGTGGGAAATCGGAGTGAAGAATACGGATTGGAGTAAAAGTTAGCAGGCTGTCCGCTTTTTTTTGCGTTTGTTTTTGCAATAAAGCCAGCGCGCGCGATTGTGCGTGCAAACTCGCTCGCGGAAGCACCGCAGTGGTCGCGCTTTTTAATAACCAAGTGGCTCGAAAGTTTTGTTGCGGTCGCTTGGCATTTACTATGAGGTAAAAGGATGGTACTCCGGAGAGTTTTACGGGAAATGAATCTTTATTTTTTTAACAAACTACTGTTAGTTGAATTAAGCAAAAGAATTTACTCTTTCGCGTTTTTTATATTAATATTTTTTTATTTAGATGCTTTTTATAATCGATTGTACAATTAGATATTCGTTATTTGTTAGATTTAGAAGTTTAGTTTGATAAATCAACACTATGGTAATTTAAAATAATTATTATTGTCATTTCTTGTCAGGAAATTATTTTCTTTTCTTTTTCATTATTAATACGCATTCCAGGGTATTTAGGATACTCGAAGAACTTGCAAAACAATTTATTGAAATGAAGAAATATAAAAATCTGAATTTTCTGCTTAGCTTCAATAAAATTGTTTCAAAATATTTTTTAACAGTGCTTATACAAGAAGGAAAAACGCTAGCAGTGCACTTTTACGAAAACTGTTCAATACTCGTAATTGGAAAATACACTTAGAAAATTGTCAATAATGTCGATAAGCCAATATCTCTGAGACCCTTTCATTATCTCCTTCACGCAACGGAACATATCAAACTAATTTTTAAATTACTTTCTCGCCCAGCAGTTAATTAAAAAAAAAATGTTCTGCCTCGATCGATAAGAACAGCTGTAATGCGATTGATACAGCACGGTAAAATCTTATAACCACACCAGTTCGCTATATCAACTTTCACTTCAAGCGATAAATAAAAATTTTCCGTCGCAAACGTAGCAGAAAATCGGTTACCCAACCGAAAAATCCATGACAAGCAATCTCAAAAAAGGAAGCTTATAATTAAGACGGAAAAAAGCGCCTAACTCCATCATCGGACTCGGCAGGCTCCTCCGCTTTGCATAATCGAAGCGCTAAAAGAAAAAGTAACGCCGGAGGAAATTCAGGCGGCGGGTCCAGCGGGTCGAGCATCGACCGCCGCTCTGGCAGGAAAAACAAAAACGATTTTCAGCTCCGCGCGCACTGGCTCCTCGGCGGATTGAGGGCACCGCACGCGCGCGCGAAGGCGGCTCGCATCGGAAAAAGTCACGTGCGCGCGCCGCCCGCCTCTCGGGAAAGTAGGTTGGCCTCCGCGGGGGGATCCCCGAGGAGGAAAACCGTATAGAGAGAGAACTAGGATATTTGGGCCATGACCAGGTCGCGCGCGCGCGCGCGCGGAGGATCGATGCGCCCCGCTCCATTTGCCAGCGAGCCGTGTATTTACATTCGTCGACGACGATGAGGAAGCCTCCGCAAGACGGTGTCAGGGATACGCGGCCGCTTTTCCGCGTAATTGGGACTCCGGGCGGTGCTTTCATATTTTTTCTTTTCGAGAGGGATTAAAGGGGCTTGGGAGGGCCGAGAGCGAGAAATCCGGAGGTGCGGTTTTCGCGCGAAGAGACGAGGGCACGAGAGGGTTTACTCTTGCGTTGAGTTCGAGGCGCTGCGCGGAGGGTCTTAAAGGAGATGGGATGGAGGGTGGAAGGAAAAAAGTAGGCGCTATTGTGTAGTAAATAAACTGCGGTTTCCTATTTGCATTTTTTTTCTGCAGTTGGTGAAGAAATTTGCTAGGTCTGCAGCGAAAAGTTTTTATGTCAAATGAAGAAGTACTCGTTACTTGGAAACGAAGAATTTTGGCTCGCTGATGATTTTTTTTTTGTAATCTTTATAAAAAACTATGTACGGCAAAACCAGAGAGAATGTTCTTTTGCAAAACATGAGATTGTAGAAAAATAATTATTGCAAATACAGTTTCTTTGAAAAAAATATAATTACCAAAAGAAGTGGGTGAAGTTCTCACGAATATTTGAGATGAAATTTTTATTCAAAGCGTAAAAAATTGAGAAGGTTTAAGGGGGAACTTTAACCTTGAATATATATGGAATTTTTCTCAGGTTCCTATTATAATTAAGCATGTTTTTTCTTTTTTTCATCAAAATTTATTTTGATAAAAATCAAAATTTATACTTATGTGGTCGTAACATACCAAAATCAAGGTTCCACAGAAAATCGATGATACTTCTAGCAGATAACTATTCCTTATAAACGACTCAGGGATTAGTAGAAAGGGGATGAAGCTCAACGAATCACCAAAAGAATGAGATTAAACATTCAATTTCTCATTTGTTTACTTTTTATTGATTAGCATTTCACTTTTTGTTCTTACAAATAATTTTAATTTGTTTTATTTTAAATAATAATTTTAATTCTGAATACTTTTCAAATACAATGCTAAAATAAAGTGGAGAATTTTTTAGCAAACAAGCCGCAATCGTTACATGAAAAAAGAGGAAGCTCGCAGGTTGAGAGTAATTTTGTATACTCAACAGAAATTTAGAGTGTAATTAGACTCGCATAATAGAAACTCGAGTGCAGTTGGTTCAACGTGAATTACACTCGCATGGTTGCATTTTTTCCTCCTGCGCGATGTGGACGATATGACTTGGAGGTAACTTTTTTTTTTAAGTTACAAAGGAGAACGTTTCTCTCGAAAGATTTTTCACAGCAAAGAGAAAGAATTTGACGCGCGGAAAGAAAAAGTGAGCGGATTATTTAAGGTCATTGCTTTGTTTGTTTTTCTTTTCTTTATCATTTTAAACGTCATATCGCAGATTATGCATTTAATTCTAAATTGGAATTTTAACGTATGAATTTGCAATTGTTTAATAAATTCGTCGTAAATTTTAATGATTGACCTCTGAAAGAATTTTTTAGAATTTGTGAAGCCATGAAAAAACTTTACTACGTGTATGCGGTATTTATAGAACAAAAGGAAGCAACTCTAAATAGCACGATTTTTATGATATGGCACTGAAATAGAAACAACGAGGTATTAAAGTACTGTCTATATTTTAATGTTGGACATGTTGTTCTTCTTTTACATAGTATACTATAAGAAAAAGTATTTTACTTCATTTAAGTTAATAAGACTTCATAAAAATAAAATATCTTCATTAAAATTAAAATAAATTTTGAAATGATAGTTATATATAGTTCACTTTAATTCTGTAAAAAGATTCCTTGCGAAGAGCTTTATATCCAAGGGCGAACTGTGTTGACGTCTGCTACAAGACCTTGTAATTTTGTAATTATTTTTAAGATTTGAGTATTCTACAGTAGTAGGAAAGTGATCTCACGAAAATTTTTTCTCATATCGCGTATTTTTTGAAGACCAAAAATGACATGCTGGTTTTGAATTTTAATTTTTCCATTATTTTTAGAATACTGCATAATTACGTTTTTTCTGATTTCCTTGGAATGAGGTATAGGTAGTTATTATGATGCGACAGAAAAAAATGAAGGTAATATTTCATAAAATAATGTGAGAATCACTGCCACAATAGAACAAGCATTGAAGATTGAAGAGCAAAATTTTAACAACGTTTTTATTATTTTTTTTAATACATAGATCGATTACGATTATTAACTGATCCATGACTAAAAATCGATTTAAATAAAAGGTTGAATAACCTCGATTTCTTATTGCATTTAAAGTAAAGGAAACGCATCCGTTCATAACCGTCCTTGGAAGCCAAAGCAATTCGAGTTAAATTTACAAAGAAAATTATTTCTTCAATAACAATAAATTTCACAACCAAGGAGTAAAAAATTGCTATATCATAAAAATAAGTTATCTGTCTGGGACACTTGACCAAGTTCTTGATGATCTGTTTGTTTGCAATACAAAATCTTAAATCGGAGAATAATAATTTATTGAGTTTCTGGCTTTAATATAGAAAGGAACTCGACCACTTGCCAAGTAAAAGTTACACATCAGTAAAAAGTGTGAATCTGAGAAGCCCGAGTAACGCAGCTACTCTTCCGAAGGCTCTCGCTTGACTAACTTGACTACTTCAGAGAAGAGTGCTCAGAGGGAAAAAGTAATACGGTTATGCATTTGGCAAACTGGTTCTCCCCTAATTATAAACTAATTTTTGCACTACTAGTGGGTGTCGCGTCCCGACAAAGGAAAATCTTAAGCCTATATATTTCATCTATTATTGAATAGTTGTTAAATTTTCCAATAACCTTGAAGAAATTAGAAAAAGATTATTTTCCTCGAAAATGTTTATGCCAATGCCCGAAACTGTCAAGAAAAATCCATCGCTCCCACTTAGATATTACCTTAACGCTGCCTATTCCCCAGCGTTATTTATAAGCCGCTCGAGGCTGCGAGCCGTCGAATCGATGACTAATCAGTCTCGTCTTTTTTTTTCAGGCTCACATGAAGTTCCCGCCGGATTACCCGTACAGTCCGCCGAGCATCCGCTTCATGACCAAAGTCTGGCATCCCAACGTGTACGAGGTGAGTGAACGCCGCCGTCGCCGAGTGCGCGACAGTTATTGACTTTCAGGCTCCCTCTCTTTCTCTCTTTCTCTCTCTCTTTCTCTCCTCCGCAGCCGCGCAAACGCGCCCGCGCCGCTGCCGCATTTCACCCCCGTGCGAGCCCTTTATACATTTTTTTTCTTCGATGCAGACCCGAAATATGTATCACGGCCGTTTCGTTTGTTTCGGACGCTGTCGGCGCGGGGATGGAGTCCTCCGGCGGCGGCAGCGCCGACGGGGGTGGCTGAGTCGGGTTCGAGGGGTTCAATGAATAGTGGCCTGCGCTTATCGAGCGGGAAGGGTGCCTTTGTTGTTGGCGCTTGTTTGCGAGCTAACCGTGATTTACGGTATGTCACTTTGTTGACGAGAAATCATAATTAGTTTGGAATTATATTTTAGTCGGGTACACACGTTGGTATTACTGTTTAATTTGTATTGCAGACTCGTTTAATTTATTTTGTTCACTCATTCATTCGATACGGTTCATTCATTGAATTTTTATTTGTAATTAATATGGATTATAAGGTACTGCAATCGGTAATAAATGCGCGTGTTTGTGAGTAATCGTATTTTTAAAATTTCACATTTTTTTAAATTATTCATTTAATGTGAAAAATCGTAATTGACCATTGACCATGCGCAACATTTTTCAAGATGATAAGATATATTGCGTATCCGCGTCTATTAACACGGTATCGTTGAGTTTTACATTGATGATGTCTATATTACAATCTAAAGAGTAAACTGATACTTGATCAGCTGTTTTCTAAGATCTTATTTTAACGCTTATACATTTAGTAAAGTGTTGTTTGGTGAGCTTTCATTAGATTATTAGTAAAATTTATTTATTAAAATTTAATTAACATCAATTGTAATTTTATAAAATAGTTACAATTATACGAATAAAGTAAAAATGTTATTCTTAAAAAATATTTCAACTAACGCAAAGTTCTAAACATAAAAAAACAAATTCTACGTATCTATGTTGATAAATGTTTGACATAATCACTTTCATTGAAGAAAAACAATAAAATTGTGCAAGAAGTTTACTAGTAAATTCGAACAAACACTGCAGCAGCTGCATCAAACAATTTTTCTCGCCGTGCAAATCTCAACATTTTTTTTGTTACATAAACGTAACGATCCGCTGAACAAGTTAATTCATATTTTACGAGCAGTCACCGATTAGCCAAAGCGCCAATTTGTAATTTAATAGCTCTCATTGTCAACTCGCTACTAGGTCATTTCCTTAATTTGCATACATCATATTAGCAGCGTGATTATCATACCGCCAGCGTTTCCTCGATTGATTTACCAATCGCCTCCATTAAACTCAACCCCCACGCGCGCCGGAGAAAAGAAGATGCAAGACGCCATTTAATCGAACCTCATCTTATCGTACGTCAATGCGAGCGCGATTCATCGCCCGGAGCGAGTAATCCGATCGAGAAGTTTTCACCTAGCGCTTATCGCTCCGCCGAGCCGTGTCGCGGCTGTTTAACCGAGATAACCGCGGCGCTGCTTTCGAGCGAGCCGCGCATCAGCACGCGGAAGCTCCGAACTTTCCGGCTGTTTAAAATAAACCGTTCGCCGCGCTCTCGGCTTTTCCACGCGCGTGGCATGAGGCACTTATAGTAAAGTACGGAAAATCGGGACACACTGTAAGACATGCGACGGAGAGTTGAACGGCAATAAAGTAACTACTGTTAAAGGTTCCACGTGGTAATGACATTACTTTGTTGGCACTGTTTGATATTGACTTTGTTAATTACCTCTTTGGATTGATTTTGGACGGTATAAAAAACTTTTTCACGTGCAAGTGTATCTTTGTTTAACTTTAAGCGCCTCTTAGTCTGCTATAACCAAAAATGGGACACATTTAAAGATGGGATTTTAATTTCGCGTTTCGCGTACTTAAACTGATAGCAGCGTTTTTCTTGCTAGTAAAAGAAGCTTACCGATCGAAAAATAGCGTCACGATACGCATGCGTACATGACGAAACTAAAATTTTTGCCGCTGATACAAAAAAAATAGCGTCCATCAAATTGCATTTCAAAAGTACGTTGCCGTTAAATGACAGGGTTCAAATTACCAACCCGATTTCGGTCCCAACTCGACGTAGAAAGTCCAGACACCGAAGTCGTGTCCACGTTTTTCCGATCTAAATTAGTTTACGCTAACAAGCTCAAAAACAGGTTGTTTTTGCATATTATCAGTAAGCCAGCTTATGAACGACTAATTCGCTCGAAAAATTACGTTTTCCGGTTCTGAAAACACCGTTCGTTCGCGATCGAGCTCGAAGAGCAACCCGTCACGGGGTTACCCTGCCTGGCTCGTGCGCGCGCACGCACGCGCGCGTGAAAACGCCGGTTGCAGCGCAGCGTCCTTGGGGACGCCCGGAAATTCGCGCGCGCACGCTTGCGAAAGGGGGGAGAATCGATAAACAATGAAGCTGCTGCGCTGGGAGCCGCGCGAGCGCGAGAGGGAGAGACGCGTGACGAAATCCGCATTGGCATATAAGGCCTCGGCGCGTGTACAGCGCGGATCTCTCTTTGTCTCGGGAATTTTCTTGAGCGCGCGCCGAGGCGCGATTATTGCCGACGCTGCCACGGAGATACGCAGCGGCGACTTTTTTTTTGTCTTCCCGCTGCGTAACTCGCGCGCGAGCGCGACGACGACGGGGGAGCGGTGATGCGGGAGCGTCGGATGAGCGAAGACGATGGCGTTGTTGTTCCTTCGACGATGACATTTTCACGGACGCTATTTCTCGTAGCGTTAGCGTTGGAGAAGAGCGCGGGAAATTTGAAATTTGTGGTTATGCGTAATGCGGTATTAGCGCAATTTTTCGCGTCGATAAGAGAAGCTTATGGGGAGCTTTTTTGATTTGGAGACAAAGCGTCGCGCCATGGCGAAACTGTAGAATTATTATTATTGACTCGTTTTTGTTGTTTGTACTACTCGTTTTCGCGAGGTTGTTGTTACCGCGCTTTATTATAGAAGCCACAATTTATAAGTAACTTTATTTTATGATTACTCATTACATTAAGTAAATAATTTTCGATGTTTCTTTCGAAAGCGATTTTCGATAGCGATTATTCTAACCCATGGCCAAAAAAAGAAAAGAAGAAGAAGTAGAAACGATTAAAAAAGCAGAAGTTAATTCATATTTAAAAACGGAAAATTACCTCAACAAGGATAAATGTACTCTTTAATCAGTCCGACAATAACAAAGAATAAACAAATATATATGATCTTGTAATTTGCAAAAGAAGTAGGTTATAAAATAACAAAAAGACGAGTCAACTCTTCTTTGTGAAGATTTACGCTAGTCTCGTAAAGATTTTACAGCGTCGTAACAAAGGATTTTTTACAAAAAAAGGTTTAAAACGGCCAGAATTGCGCAGACGGGCTTGTTCCCGATCGGCTCGACCGGAGTATTTTTCTTCCGGGTCGGCTAATGAATGACGTCGTTGTTGGTGTCGACGACTGAGTAGGGCCGTTCACCTTGTAACTATCTCCTTACGCTCATCTCTAAGGTGGTTCTTTCGCAAAAGGAACAATAAAAAAGCGGCTAGGTAACGTTACCTCCATCTGCCAGTGACTGTATCCTAGTCTAAAAAACTACATTTTTTTAGTATCCAACTGTATATCACACTTTTTTATTTCGTTTATCATCTCCGCCGATTGGTTGGAGAATGTTAAAGGCAAAAAGTTACTTACTAAAATTAGATTTGAAGATTTCAATAGTGACCTCGAAAAATTGTTTGTGATAAAACAAATCACACCTATTCATATTTTAGAAAGGTATCTTTTTGTTTATTTAATTCAATATTTTGCTCTATTTACGGAGGGATGTTTATTTGGAACACAAGATAAAACTTAATATTTTTTTTCGATTCCTTCTCAAAACAATTTTATGAATCATTAACTCGGTGTGCACCTTGAGAAAATTTGTCGCTATAAATTACTGTATTGATCCAGGAAAGCAAACTTCCAACTTAGTAAAGCGTCACCAACAAAGGTAATTTCAAATTTCTCGGAAATGTACAAGGAACGTTTTTTTTATTCTACACACGGGTAGAAATTTATTTAATATTGTGAAAGACGATTTTAAAATGATATAACACAAAGGCCGTTCAAACGTAACAGAGACATTAAAAAACATTTGAAGCATTCATTCCTACAAGAAATAAAAGTTGATTACGACGCTCGAAGTGATCGAAGCCTAAAAGTTGCTCGTTTTTTAAAATGTTTAATTGCTGTTCTGTAGTAGAAGAACGACGGTATTATCGTATGGATAATAGTTTTTGCAAAATCTTTGGTTACTGCATACTGTAACCAAACAGAATACTTTCATTCACTAATTGAAGGTCCCTTGAAATTACAACTAAAACTAAATAATTATAGAAGCACTTATAGAACTAACATTTTTATACACTAACATTTATATAACTGACATTGTTATATATATTTGCAATAATAATTTTTTCAGCTGCACTTTAATTCAAGTGATTCACTTGAATAAATTGCAGGGTTTCGTCATCAGAGGTTAACGATAATTCCAAAAATTTATTAACACCCGTTTTCCGAAAAGTCACGGACTCCCCCATGCAAGTCGATCTCATTCGAGTAAGCGCTGACTCAATTCGGTTGACTCTACTCGTTAATTTTGAAAGCACTTAACATACGACCCACATTCGCGGCGATTAAGCCGATCCCCACTCGCCGTAAACGCAAATTTTTTGGAAAAAACTCATTTATCCGCAACCTTGTCAAACGTCCCCCGTCTCCTTGTAAATGCCTATTTAACTGTTTCTCTGTTGCTTTTATTTTCAGAACGGCGACCTCTGCATATCCATCCTTCATCCGCCCGTGGACGACCCGCAGAGCGGCGAGCTCCCATGCGAGAGGTGGAATCCGACGCAGAACGTCAGGTACGAGAGAGAGGCGATTATTCACTCGCCCAAAACGCTTAGGGCCTTCGTCACTTTCGCCGGGGGCTTAACGGTCGCATCGCTTATCGCGCACACAGCCGCGCGCGGGGGAAAAACTCGTTCGATCCGTTCGGTTACAGAACATTTTTTTACGTCATCTCTTTTTCGGATCGATTGCGCGGCCGCGTATAACTATACCTGTGCAGCGGGAAAAAAACCGGAGTTACGTCTGCATCGGGCAGTCGCAGGCAACTCCTACTTGGCGTGTCAGTGCAAAGTGCGTTTTTATAAATTTATTCGTGGATTTTTTAAAATTACAAGGATTGATGATACTATATGCGGTTTCAAAAAAGATGTTATTTGCATAAATTTTAATTTTTGAATTATTTTTATCGGTAATCAGTTTTACAACGTTAAAGTCATCGCTGTGGTGTATTGCGCAATTAGTGCGTAAAGCAGCTAATTCTTGTACGAATCGAATTTGTTATATCCGAACGCAGCGAGGATGATAATAAAGTCGAATGACATTTTGCTTATACTATACTTTTTTTAACGAGTTTACCAAATTCGACAATAATGATTTAAATTCTGTATGAAAATATTATGCACAAGTGAATCAAAGCTGAAACAATTCGTAAAACTAAGCTTTTAAAAAAAATGACGTTTAAAACAAATGTTTCGCGCCCTTAGTACGTAAAATACTTACTTTACGCAAGTACGAGAAATCAATGCTTTGCGCACTTACAACACACCCGAAAAATTTCACGCAAGGCTAATTTAATAATCATACAACGAGATACTTGCATTTACCAAATATGAAGTAACCGGTAGAATAAAAAAAAAGTTATTCGCGTGTAATTGGAGCATTCGAAGAATCTTGAATTTTTAACATACCTCAAATTGGCTCATTATCATTGTATTTTTATAACACCGATGAAGCACTAGAGTATCGATTAAAATTCAATGAATATTTAGATTACGCTTAATCATGCAAGTATGTCAGCATTTTCCAAACTAAAAGGAAAATAATAGCCGCTAGGGTCGAGCGCGCGGCAAAAGCATTGAATTATTAGCAGTCGAAGAGCCTCCGGCTTTATTTTTACACGCGAACACTTTATATAAAAGCACTCCGGCCGATAAAAATCTTAGATAATCGCCGACCGATTGTGTTTATACGAGGCGTACTATCTTAGCGAAGCTAAGGTCGCATGTTTCGATCTGAAAAGTAAATAAATCAGGTGTACTTATGCCCCCCGTACGCACGCTCGTATACACTCGCAGGCGCGCGCTCGTACGCGAGGTGCCTCCGCGCGATCAACGATTTAATTGGATAATTCGATGAAAGACGTACTTTGCCCTTGCGCTCGCGACAAATGGACGAATAATTGCTCGGCAAACTTTTACAGCTTTTTCTTTAATGGTCGTCAATGCTGTAGAGGAAGCGTGCGCGAGGTTTAAATGTTGTACAGTGACGTGTGTGCTCTAAAACTGGACGACACAATGGAACTACAATTTTCTCGAATGTCGTTGTTCTCCCTTTGTTTCTCGCGCTCTTTTTTTTCCTTTTTGTCTTGCAGTTTTTTTTTGTAAACAAAGAAATTCGCGTGGATCAAACGTAGTTGAGATTGAGGTAGCTGGCCCCGGCCTTGAGAATAATATTAACATGTTAACTTTTGGGTGACAGAAAAAAATGGGTATTTTTAGATAATTGACAGAATATGCCAAAGTAAAAAAAACCTTCGCGTACAAAGTTCAACGTGCGTAATACGATTTCAAACTTTTCATATTGCGATTTTAAAGCATATTCAAAGTTTGGAGTGCATAAAACACGTTTATAATTTCTTTTTACTTTAAGGCCTCTTTTACTTTAAAATTCGTTATGTTTCATAGACAATAATATTTTGTATAAAGATAGTAAATTGATAACATACTCATATAATTTTTCGTATACTAGCTACTACTCTTGAGTCATGTGCAATTTTTCAAATTAAGTAAATTATTACTCACCGGTTTAATCATACTTCAGTAGGAAGCAAAATAATCGCACAATAGTTATGATAAAAACTAATAATTATTTTAAAAAAGTAAAAAAAAGTAAACTATAAACACCATTCCATGAAAAAGGTCTACTTGATCAAGTGTCTTAACCCTTTTAGACCTAAATTTCTTTCAAGTAAAAGCACAGAAAAAATTTGATCAATTTTACTCAATTTTTGTTGTCTTCTTTTAACGTTAATTTTATTGTTTTTTTAGAATGTAAAATGAGTAACTTATAACGTAACAAGATGGAAAATCCACATTAATCGTAATCATAAGTTTATTTTTAGTTATCTTGAATCTGCAAAATTTAAAAAAATTTTAAAAACAATTACGTACACCCGACGTCATTGAAATTTTCTAGAATGTTTTAAAAAATTTTCCACAAGGAATCCACTTTCACCCAGTGTAAATTCTAATCCACTTCGGATCTAAAAGAAACGAATCTCCCTCCACCCGAAAAAAGCTCGATCCCTGATCCGCCCGCATGGGAACAGCGACATTCGTGCATCCGCGCGGTAACGGAACTCCGCGTGCAGCCACGCATGCGAAGACCGGGGGGAAGGGGGCTGCGTGCGTGCGAAAGCCACTTTACTAATCCACACCGCGTCTTCGGACGCTTTTGCTGCGCAGAACGATTCTACTGTCGGTGATCTCGCTGCTGAACGAGCCCAACACCTACAGCCCGGCCAACGTGGACGCCTCGGTGATGTACAGGCGCTGGCGCGACTCCAAGGGTCGGGACAAGGAGTATGAGAATATCATCAGGTGAGCGCGCACCGCGAGACAAGATAACGGCCGAGGATTGATACCCGCTGCGGACGCCCGGCCGTCGCTATGCGGCAACGAGTGACACTTCTTCATTATTTCTCTCTATCTCTTTCTCTTTCTCTTGGGAATGCTGGAACTTTGCGACGGCTCGAGCCTTTTTTTTTATTGTTCGCGACATTTTTTTTGCGCGGTGACGAAACGAGGCGCAAGTTTCAGCATTGCCATTTTCTTGGTGCAGATCGATAGTGCGGTATTTCTTCGCTCAAGTTTATTGCTATTTTCGGTCTTTGCGCATACGTAACTCGATGAAACTTGGAACGTAACGAAAGTTACGAATTTGAATAGGTTGATGAGTTGTTAGAATTCTTGACATTTATTTTTGTTGAATCTTTGACGAGATAAAAGTTAGATCTGTTTTGTAAAATTTTATACGCGTGAAGGAAAATAAACGTCGTGTTTGCTTCAACATGTCGTGAAATACTATATCTGGATTAGAGCTAATCTCGTTTCATCTCACAACATTGATAGGTGTAACTTTGTAGCAATAGAAATTAAGCTACTGATATTTAAAGTACTTATTTTTTAAAAAAGCTTTGATTTTATATGTCTTTCATACTTTTCTAAGATGAAATCTTAACAATAGTTTAAATAATTTTTTCAATTCAAAAGAAACAATGAGATAATAATTAATTTCTTATTAGTTGTAAACATCATAGTAAAAAAAATTATAACATTTGTTTTATTTCTACATTAATTATGCCATTCACTTATCTGATGAAGACAATGATTCTTATCCGCGAATAATTGAAATTCATTAAAAAATTTCGAGGAGCAGATATTTTTATTAAAAGTGTAGTGCACCTCCATGTAAAGCGCAAATGTGGGTCAAGCTGACCTGATTTAGATAATGTTTCTACGCGCATTCAATGTAAAACTGTCTTACGTTTTTACTTCCAAGTCGTTTGCTTAAAAACTACCGTGTCACCAATCAACAGTAGGAATTTTTTCCGGTTCACTCTAGTTAAAATTGCTGTATCGGAGTATACGCGATTTAAGTGTGATTTAGGGTCTCGGTGACCCATCATCCATTTAATCGTAATAAATAAATTAAAGACACTTTTATTATGAAATTGTTGTTAAATTGAAATCACATTTTTCATTACGAATTCTAATGAAATTTTTTTTATTCACGATTTCTTTTAGCGGGCGCCCACATTTTTAATAAAAATATTCATTTCGCAGTGAGCTGATAATTAAAAATGAAAAGATTTAAAAATAATTCTTCTATTCATAGCAATAAAATAATTATGTCATTAACAAAATTACTATTAAGTAATCTTTAACCTTTCGTGCAGTGTCTGTCGATACCCGTCTGTTTCTACTTACACTTTCTACTCATAATATTTTATAATCTGATAAAAGCAGTCTTTTAAATGTACTTTTTATAATTTTATTGTAAGATTAAAATATGCAATCATAAAAGGATAATTAACTTAAAAAAGTTTGACTCATTATGTAGGAAGTATTTTAATTACTATGCTTTACGTTTAATGTGACTATAAGTAGATGCAGACGAGTATAGAAAGACAATGTGTTTCTATCAAGTTTTTTAAAACAATGTTGTTTTATGATAAAACTACATAATAATAAAAGTTTTTTGAATTCAATTTAAATATTTAAATTGACATTGTTCGTGTGGGAATCGTCTTTTAATAGATCAAATTTGCAATTATAATCACTAACATTGCATCGGATTTCCTCCTTTAAACGAATACAAATAGAAAACCACAACCTCTAATACATTTCACATAACAAAAAAAGTAATAAATAAATAATTAAATAAATATATAAATAAATAAATAAATAAATAAACATAAATAATAATCTGTATCTTTTATTCAAAAAATAGGAAACAAGCTCAAGCAGCGAAAGTAGAGGCCGAGAAGGAGGGCATAGTGGTGCCTGTAACCCTGGAGGACTACTGCATCAAGACACGCGCGAGGCCGGCCGAGCAGCAGCTCGACATGACGGACTTCTACGACGATGAGTAC
Source organism: Eurytoma adleriae (assembly GCA_900480045.1). NCBI lineage: Eukaryota > Metazoa > Arthropoda > Insecta > Hymenoptera > Eurytomidae > Eurytoma > Eurytoma adleriae. The sequence continues at coordinate 26,590 of UXGC01000931.1, forward strand.
GAGCTGGACGACGACGACGATGACGACGAGCACCTGAGCGCCAGCGACTACGAGGACGCCGATGACAGCGGCAACGGCGAGTCGTGATCCATCTCCTAAAGCGTCCGTCACTCGTCGAGACCCCATCGCACGACACATCCGAGCCCCTCTCCCACTCCATCCTCCTCCACCTCCGGACATCAGACACATCGAGCGGCAGCGCATCCGCGGAAGCGACGCGCGAGTCGAGCCGAACCCATCTGGGAGCTCGTCGCGTGCATACACGAAGAAAAAAAAAAATAAGATAAATAAATAAGTAAAATAGGCGAATTTATAATCGAGCCGTTCGTGCGACTCGCGCGCCCTCTCGCTTTCGAGGTTATGTGTGCGGGGGGCACTCGCCTCCTTCGCCCCCTCCACCCCCGCACCGGGAGGGGGCTGTCTCCGGCCGCCCGAGCGAGGCCTCGTCTCTATGCAACGTATACACGCATTGTAACGAAGACTCTCTTTTCTTTTTTTCTTCCCTCGTCGATCTGGAAACGAAGGAACTTACTCCTCTCCGTTCCTTCCGTCTAGTGCGTACGTCCGTTTCTGTTACGCAGCTGCCACGGGGGCCTCGCTCGCCGCCGTCTTTGAACTCTTAGGCAAAAAATTGTATCTGTCGTATACGCTCTGCAATTCTCTCCATTGCTTCGTCTCATTTTTATCGGAATTTTTTCCTTTTTTGGGCCTCTTTCTCTTATTTACCCCCACCGGGAAACCCAAATTCCGCGGTCCTATTACCACACCTCCTGTAAACTTCCCCTCTTTTCCCTTTCCAAATCTGTCTCTTCGCTTACTCTCTTTCCTCTATCTTTCACAATTAATATTTACTGTATTACGTCTATACTTTGTAGCGGTATACCGAATGTATCTCTATGTACTCCCGATATTCTCTCCGTGCATTAATTACGTTTCAAGTGTCCGCGCGTGGACGCCCCAATACATAGTTTAGCTTGTAATTTTTTGCAGATCTCTTCGACATCGAGTTGTGCATCGTATATATTTCGCGAAGACAAAAAAAAAGGTAAAAAAAATTCATGAGATGAAAAGAAAAAAAAGAATCACTTAAGTTCGGGCATAGATTGTACCTTCTTAATTTTTTTTTGTTTTCGCATTAAAGTAAATCGATGAAACGGAAATAGGATTTTAAAATGGAACAATTTATTATCAGTGGTATAATAAAAGAAATTAAAAGAAATTGAAATAAAAGGCGTCGATCGATGAGTTAATTTAGTATGATTTGTATGACTTTATTGTAAATATAACGTGCGTTAAATAAATTACTTCATGTTTATAAATAAATTACTCCTTACATTGAAGTGGCAGTCAGGCTGCAGCAAATTTTAACTATTACGAGGTTGCAAAGTTTCACATCTGTATCTAATAAGTTATTTAGGTTTATTAATTAATGGAATTATTACTACTATCCGTATTACCGTATTTCTCGAATTAAAAAGAAAAAAAAAACTATAACTAAAAGAATTGATTGAACGCAAAATTTATATTACACTTATTTAATAAATTATTCTTATAAAAACTACTTTGTCACCCCATAGTAGAATTTTCTTATGTTCAATTAATAAAACATTTTGAAAATGTTTAAAACTTTTACGTTTTCTTTCATTATTTATTCAACTCGATTTTTCTTATGCCTATTTTAATAACAATTTGACAGTAACTGATCTGAATATTTCATTAAATACTTTCAAATATATTCAAGAAAATTTTAACTTTCTGAATGCTTATCTAATCAATTTTTGTTTTAAACTTGATTTAATTTTTAAACATAAGTAAAAATTTCAAATATATAACAATATTATTTAGAAAAAATTTTTTATTTCTAAAAATGTTATTTTAACAAAATATTATTTACAAATTGAGTTACACTTTCGACCTGCTCGGCCAGCCAACCAGCAAGTGATTTTTAGGAGAGCAAGTTTCCGGCGTGAGTTTATTCAAATGCACTTTGTATCCATTCTCCTCGGCTTGTATTCTTCTATCTGTGTCAATGATCATCATGCATTCATATCCCTGTTTCGTCTTGACGTTGTCAGCGTCGTGAGTTTGATCCGCTGCGTGGCCTAAAACCAAATAGCTCTTCTTGTCCAGAATGTCTTTTAGAGCCTTACTTCGCGGATAAACTATGCGATGACAGTCCTGAACAGATCCGTAACAACATGGACAACAAACAAAAGCTGCATTCTTATCGATGCACTGCTGCAGTACCAAATCTGTGGCTACTCCACAGGCATGAAGACACGTTCCTATGTCAAAATAGCCTTTGAAGTAATCCAAGTTGCTCTGATAAAATGTTACATTGTTTAATGAGAGCCTTGTCACTCTTTCCTTGGCTTTGTCCATAGATTGTGCCTTGTTTTCTAACAAAATTATATTGCACTGAGGTAATAAATAAGCAAGTAGGATTCCCAAGTGCCCACCACCAGAACAAAAATCAACGATAGTTTCTCCTTTTTTGGCAAGTTTCAAGATGGGTTTACATAAGCTCTCTAGCTGTTGGAATTTCCTCTGCAGACGGACGATTGGCAGGTCTCCTCCTTCTGGCGTGGCATCGCAAGGAATACTTGTCCAATCTAAAATTTTTTCTTCACCGAACAATTCATCAAGCTGTATCTGTAAATCCGAGCTCTTGATTTTTTCCATAGAGTAGTCTATGTCTTCTTGCCTAGTATAAATGCGACTTCTTGGCTTGTACCTCTTTGGATCACTTTTGTACAAGCTTTGGTTTTCGACACAAGGAAGACTATAATTAATTATCATGCTTGCGTTGCTAAAATCTTCAATGCATAAAATATCTAGACATCTGAGAATATGTTCATTTGATAATATGTTTTCGTACCATTTCATTGTGAGTGGAACAATGTCACGAATTTGCTTCTTATCTACAAAAGTGAATAGCAAGTAAATGCATACAAAAATCATAATATCAGCTAGAGTAATAGTTACACCCTCTGCAAAAACATGATCCGGAATGACACTTTGATCTGGCTTTGCTGAGTTTCCAGCAAATTTCTTAGACATTGTATACTTGTGCACATTATGCAATCTCACAGGCTGAGACATGTGATTCTCAAATCTGGCTAGGGTCACAGGCAAAATGCCATCTTGAATCTGTCCTGCTGCAGATCTTAACGTTGATATAATGTCTATTTCACAAAATCTAGTCCAGACACTTGCTTCTGAGCAGGCCAGCAAGCAAGATTCTTTAAATCCCAGTAAATCCCTGGAATGATGTTCAGGGTCCTTGATAAGAACATTTTTAATGATTTTTCGCAATGTGGCACACAAACCTGCAATGCAACTTCTATCGCTTTCCTCTAAATTTGGTAACTCGCAGCCTTTTGCTATTTCTGATACCTCACAATAATTGATAAATTTATAGTTAAAAGTAGAGAGATCTACTGTAAACGAATTTTCAGCATCAGTCTTGTGATCTTTAACCAGCATTATCTGAACATCAGAGTTACAATATTTTATTGTAAACAATGTTACAACAGTTTCAATAGGCACCTGACATAAGTCATTGCACGTGAATACTCTTAAATAAACTTTAGACATTGCAAGGCTGTCAATTTTCAAACGCTGCCTCTTAACTGTCTTGCTACTTTTCGTATAACCCTTTGCCTAAGAATATTTTCTCTCCAAAATACAGTAATACAAGATATTATTGCTGCAACAAAAGATAAACTTTCAAATTTCCAGAAAGCTCTTTCTTCCAGCCATGCGACTCTATCACAACTGCAATGAAATAAATTTTATAAATAGAAGAAAGGATGAAGTCTAAATAATTGAATTTTAAATGCTGCTACACACCTCCTGGTAATTTTTTCTCCCGATTTGCATTCAATAACTTCCTTGTACCTTGCTTTGGTACACACCCCAATACTTTGGCTTGCTATTTCAAAAGCGGAGCATGGGTGGCATTCGGAAATCACTTGGAAATCGTCTCCAGATAAGCAAGTAGAATTGGCCTCGACATTTTCGACAAACACTTTTCCACCTGCACTGTCTGTCCAGTGACTTTCAACTATTAGAACTAAAATTGTTAACCTAACAATGGATAGTTAGGCAGTACTTTAATAGAAACATTCATTAAATCGTGAATTAAAAAAAAGTAAATTTTGTAACAGATTAAAATATGTTGTTGATTACTCACCCTCCTAATAAAGTTATGCCTAAAAGCATTCGTTTTTTGGAGCAAGACTCGATCATATCGGAAGATATTAATTGATTATTTATTGTTTATATACCATGTATTTTTGTTTTTGTATTTTACTATTTTGATTTCTTCTATGGTATTGTAGTAATTTTAGAAATGTGCATGATGCAATGCAAAAAATATACTGAAATAAATAGGTTAGAGTTAAAATGATAAGAAAGAAATTTTATTACCGACAAGTGAATGCATTTAAAGATCCCTGCAGTTTCTGCATGTGGTATTCACTGATTGTGAGTACAGGTGATTATTATTCCATATATATGATAAAACTCCAATCAATCAAAAGTCAACATTTTGAATATTTAATTTACTTAATGCATAAAAAAAATGTGTTTACAATATATTAACCTAAGGACACTTTTATAAATAACATACCATATTCATTGTCTTTAATATTTCTTGGATAGTAATTGAGCGTGACATATTCTGTTTTTTTTTTTAAATTATTGCTTATTTGACAGTAATATGTAAAATAATCTCCGCGCCTCTATCAGATATAATATAGAGTTATTAAACAAATTTAACTAAAGTGGCGCGAAAAATTCAAATGAAAGAAATATTAATTTTTCTTATAGAACAACTAAAAACTTAAAAAAACAACTTAATGAAATCATCGAAAGCTTCTTTAAAGTCAGAGCTTATATATTTGTGTGTATTATTTTTAATTCACTTTGCATTAACTTTTTATCAATACAATTATTATTATTTACTAACATAATTATTTACACACAAATTATAGGATAACTTTCTCTCATTTTTGTTTCTCAATTAAGTCGCGTAAGTTGCTTAAAAATAAATTCCGATCGTTAACAGACATTCGCGCTGGCGCATCGGCAGAAACGCTCGATCGGAGACGATGACCTTGAGGGGTCTGAGCGTTGCACTTCTTCGCGAAGCCGTGGGATTCCTACTTTAGCCTCGGTATGCGTGTGACGGGCGCCAATTACCGATGAACCGGCGATTGATCCGCTGCAACTGTGTTTACGTCGGTTTCTCCGACTGATGAAGGCTTCAGCAGCTGAAAAACTCGTTTCGGAGCATCTGTAATTACTCGCCAGATATTTGTTCGCAGACAAAGCAAGCGGGTCCCGCAATCGTTGCAACATTTTTTTTCGATTGTGAATTAATTTCGTAAATGATGTTTTCAGCGTCAATACTTTACAGAACATTTTCTCGAAAAAAATAATTAGTTGTCAATGTAATGCGATAAAAAGTGACTTTAAAAGGTCAATTTAATTTTTTTTGTATCATTTTATGCAATATTTACATGAAGTACAAAGAATTTTAAAATATAACGCTTTTTAAGACAAAATTTAAGATTCTGCTCGAAATGACGATGTATAAAACTATACGTCAAGCGAATCAATTAAAATTCCTTTATGACGAATCAATTATTGTTACTAGAATGTATCCAAAGGTAAAAAATGACGAATATTGGAGTGGCTTATCGGAAAAAAGGTATTATCTGCATCATTCAATACTTCAGCACATCGGGTATAAAGGAGACAATAATTCTGCACTTCTTCCATTAATTTTCTTTCTCAATGTTTTTTTATTTGCATATAATAACTATACTTTAATTCGCATCGTACGAAGGACTAGATTTGAGTACTTATTGTTAGTGGGCTATAACGTAATAATACATCGGCCCCGCGAGGCTTCGTAGGGCCCGTACAATATAATTCGCGAGAGACAGAGAAGAGGAAAAAATGTCGATGGAGAGGATTAAAAGTTAGGTGAATATTGCGAAACTTCCTTCGCAAAAAGTTTTAATAGAAAAATTCATGAAATTACGTAGAGGGAGAATTAGAGAATAAGAGAATTCGGCTAGTAAAATTGCGTATTGTACATTATTCTTCCATTTCCTCTTTTTTTTTCTTAAATCCATTAATATTCTTTTGCTCCTTTCGCTTCGTAGCTGCTCCTCCGGAAAATTCAGCTAACTTTTTGATAGTGTCTACCGATATAAATACATTATACATATACGCATGGAATGTCCATACGGTCGGATTTGGAGTTTTTTTTTCCGGAGCCGTCTAGAGAGAAAGAGAAAGAGAGAGATAGAGAGCGACGTGCTCCCGAAGTATCATACCTGTCGGTCTGACAAAAAGATCGCGGCAATAAGGCTCGTGGAAGTCTCGTCTAGCTTGGCTAACAACATCTACTTACTGCACGTACATAAATAGCGTATATAAATTAATTAAGTTAACAAAATTACAAACTTATTAACAAAATTATTGGCAAGACTCCGATATTCCGGCTAAAAAGAAACGAGCGACGCATCCGCTGGAACATTCATTTCATCGTTCGTACCCTTTTTATCTTCAATTCTTAATTAACGTTTTCTTTATTATAATTATCTTTTTTTGTTGTTGTAATTTCCTCTTTCTCCCTCTGTTTTTTTTTTTTTTTTTGCTTCTTTGTTTGCCTTTGTGGTCGCGAGCGTTCCTGTGGCGAGCCTCGGGCTTCGTTTCCTCATTCCGGAAACGCGATCCACTTGGAGATTCGATAAATTAGCTAACACATATCACAGAATGCGTATATTATTTTGTCGCGTTTCGAGAAATAAAACAAGGAGATTATTTGTTATGTTTATAATGTGACGAGAAAGGAAGTGAGAAAAAGGGAAATATTGGACGCTGCATCGGCTCCAAAGGTTTCACTAGTACGTATTCTTTAATATTCAATGAAAGGAAGAGAATTCTGGAGTTAAATAGCCTTCTGCAGGGTCCTCTTCTTGTAGTCAAACTGGACTAACGACCGATGATTATATTACAGAATGATTTGTTGCTTGTGAGAGCTGCAGCATCCGTGTATAATACATTATTTAGCTGCGTCACCTTTTCTAAAACAAACAAAATTTAATGATCACTATTTTGGTCGTGAAGTAATTATTTATATAATTAGTCAACATTGTTGCGTTCAATTTTCTCATACTTATGATAAAATTCAAAAAAATTACTCAAATGTGTTAAAACTTCCCAGGTAGAAATTTAACCTTAAGTTGGTCAGAACTGCTTAATTTAGAAGGAAATTAACAATAATTATCCAATTTATGGTTAATTTTCTACTTTTCTTTTTAATTTAAATAAATATGTAATTGTTTAATTATTTAATATGAATTTAATGGCTTTATATCAATCAATTTCTTCCTCAAATATTTGTAACATCTTACCATTATTTTTTAGGGGTGGGCCCAAACTAACAAAATGAATATTTCAGTCGATTGCTCATAAAAGTTGCAAGTGACAAATTACAGGACAAGAGCGAACGATTGACTATGACACTGACCTATAAAAGGCGAATGGCAGCCGACGTTCAGACAGGCTGGTAGGCCGTGGGGCTATTGATTGAGCAGGGTGTTGGTCACCTCAGAGATGGACAGCAGAGGACTCCCAGAGGCGTCCGACTTAGGATCTGCGAGGCAGACGTTATTGGCATCGCCAAGCTGATCGATTGCTCCGCCAGCGCCACCGGCGGATAGTACGAGCCGTTGTTGCTGTTGCTGCTGCTGGCGGTGCTGTTGCTGGTGATGCCGCTGCTGTCCGGTCCCGCGGACGTGCTGCTGCTGCTGCTGTGGATCGTGATGGGCTGCTCCATCCCCGATGGCGCCACCACCGTTTCCGACGATAACGTGCTGCGACATCAAGCCATCACCTATTACACACGTCTTTTTCCAGTAGAAATGCGTTATTAAAAGTCCAGAGCCGATTTTCATTTTTAATATTGTATTTTAAAAGAAAGCTTGTCTATTTTTAGATTACTTTGCTGTACTCGTTGTATGATCAAGGCAAAGGACATTGACCAGAGTTTAAGTATCAATTGAAGATTTTTTTATGCACTAAATTATCGCATAGTGTAGAGGATACATCAGGGCATTGTCCTTTCATTGATTAGATCAATAGTAACATTGAATAATTTGACATCACTTTTATATTTAACCAACAGAAATTCGATCTTAAATTATCTTTACTTTTTTAAAATAATAAAAGGATAATCGATTACTATGCATCACTGAGTTAGTATAATTAAAAAAAAAAAAACTTGACAGTGAGTTAAAAAAGAAAGAAAGTATAAAAGTATCAAAGCGCAAAAAGTGTGAGGCTCACAGTGACACTCACTGAGACGCGTGCCTTGGTGGCGGTGCGGTGGGGTGGTGGTGGTGATGGTGGTGGTAAGGATAATACTGGTAGTGATGTTGTTGAACTCCTTGCCATACCTCGGAGCCCGCGCCAGAGTCAGCCTGCTGTCCGGGCGGGTGGGCCGCGTAGCCGCTGGCCACCGTGGCGTAGTGCGCCGTCGTCACCACCGGGTAGTGTTGCTGCTGCTGCTGCTGGTGCGTCTGCTGATGCGACTGCTGATGATGGGGATGCTGCTGTTGCTGTTGCTGCTGCTGCTGCTGCTGCTGGTGAACCTTAGAGGCGAGGACCCGCGGAGGACTGGCTGTTTGGCCTACCGGCGAGCTGCGCTTCCACTTGCAGTCGCCGTTCAACGAATTCATCTCTTGAAGACTCTTCAGGGGATCGGATCGAGCTATGGATAGTTATTAAAAAATTTTAGTTTTTTTTTAACAATGTAAGAGTAGTGGCATGGCAAACATATTAAGAATTTAATAAGTAATGGCATGGCTTAGGCTTTTTAAATCTACTGAACAGTTGTAATTTGAAATTGAAAGTTTCATCATAAATTATGACTGCAATGTTTTATAGAGATTTTCTTTACCAGATTCTATATTCTCTTATCATTTCGAGACTAAAAGAAACCTTTGAAAAAAACGTTCACTGTAATTATTATGCAAAAAAAAGTCCAGTTTCCATTTAAAGTAATTTCTTTCATGGTTCTAGGATAAAATTAATATGTTTAAGCGCAGTATTTACAATTATTGAACACGAATCTTAAAATTTAAATTGATACTCTAAAACTTAAATGATCAATTACTGTTTCGTCCTAAAGAGCAGAAAAAACTGATTTTTTTTGGAAACTTTGTTTTATTTTTGAAATAATAAAGAATGTGTTCCCTCTAAATCTCATCCAGTGAACGTTTACTGCCTGACAGTGAATATGCACTGTTAAGCAGTGAACGTTCACTGGATGAGATTTAGAGAGTTCACTGTAAAACATCCGACACGAAAGTCGGATAATTTGCTATATTAAATAGAGTGATTTTACTAAGATTTAGCGATTTTACTACATTAAATGTAGTGATTTTACATAAAAATTTTTACAGTGTTGGTACCAGTCAGGTCGAAATTTAACAACGAGTCACTTACGATCGATGCCGGTGCGCGCGGCCGCCGGCGGGCTGTAGCTGCCGTTGTTCCTCGGTGGCGTCCTCGCGGGCGGCGCGCCCCACATGAGCACCGTCTGCCTGAGCGGCTCGCTGCCGTACACGTCGGGCTTGACGTCCTCGATCTTGGGCGTGTGCACGCCGTTGTTGTTGTTGGTGGCGGGCGAGCTGCCCGCCGAGTTGGACGAGGCCGAGGCGGCCTCGAGGGAGTGCCGGCTGCCGGAGCGCGCCACCACCAGCGCCGGCTCCGCGTGCTGCAGCACCGGGCTGCTGACGGCGTAGGTGGCGCCGGCGACCCGGCCACCAGCCGCCTCCGCGTACCCGTACTTGGGGGACTCGGCCGTCGCGGCCAGCTGCTGGTGGCTCTCGTACGTCGGCGGCAGCGAGGACACGTCGATGAAGCCGTTGTAGCTCGTCGACGCGTGGTAGTCCGGGTAGTACGAGCCCAGCGGCCGATACTGGAAGAGGTTCTCCGTCGTTATATACCTGAAATAAGGGATTTTTGTCTTATTGATGTATTTGGTATTATTTAATGTTACGATTAGATTATCGTTACGGATGTAAAACCACGTTTTACCCTGTTTTATCCATTAGGGCTGTATTGTAGTTCATTCCATTTATTTTTTCATTTCTGAAATATTTAACTGGGTTTAATAGTCTGATCTGGGCGTTTGATTCAAAATATTCAACCGAAAAAATTTTATATATATTTAGGTTTCTTTAAAATAAAACGTAAATTGATATTTTTATCTATTGAGGATATGAGCTAATTAACAATAAGACACAATCTTAATGAGCAGTCTAATGGATTTTTTAACATATAAAACATTGAATTTAGAAGAATACTTTTTAGTTTTTTCTGAACACAAAAAAGATGAAATTGCTTTTGCTTTTTCTACTAATTTTTATAGTTTTGTCTGTCGCGTGTGATAGTAAGTAAAAAAATTTAATTTTCAATTTGAACGCGTTATTTATTGGCTAGTTTTTCTACATGTAATTTGCTTAAATTATTTTTTAGAAACTGGTATTTGCAGTCATGACGAAAGAAAGGAATGCTACATTAAATGCAGTTACGTGATGAAATCTGGTACGGTGATTTGCGACAGCACAGTTGATGATGACGTTAAATGTCGGTGCTTACCAGATCAGCACCATACGGAGATATAAAACGATCGAATTTTATCAAAACTATTCGTTTAGAGGTTAACTTTTTAATTAAAAGTCATCAAGTGAAGTGTCGTACTTATTTTCAATGAAAGTGAAATTTTTCTATATACTTTTGCAGAAGATAATGCGTATAATATTTCTTATCAGTATCGTACTAGTGCAAGTGCAGAAAAGTAAAGAAAAACAATAGGTTAATATACTCTATTATTTATTCAGTATCATGACTTTTGTTTACCATTACACTACTTCCAGTCCTATTTTTAGAACTATTTCATGTTTTTACAATGCTTAACCATTAAAAGATACATAAAAGAGGAAGTCAATTCACAAGAAAATACGTATAATGAATATAATAGTAGATTTGTGTCTATTTATTTGAAGGAGTAAAAAATTTAAAGCTTTGAAAATTGCACATTGTTCTTTGATGGAAATTGAATAGTTTTGCAAAAAAAAATTTCAGTATACAACCCAACCACCGGGCACTCTGTCACTTCTAATATTTAGACTTTACTACGTAATTTTATATTTTATATTTATTGTATTATTTATTAAAGAGTATTTATAAACCGTCCAATAAAAAATAAATACAGATGAAATTTTTTATTTTTATATTCATCGTGACGGCCATAATAATGGCAAGAGCTTACGTCCCAGAGAAACGTATGTACTATATTCATTTGTAGTGAATAAATTGGAACAAACTTTTATAGAGGTGAAAAATAAATTGTCAGATATGTTAATTATACTACGTGTTCTTAATTCAGCTACGCGCATTGGCCCTTGTGACCCCGCTACCGATTTGCAGGACTGTCGTTATTGGTGTAAGAAACGCGGAGGTTTTCGACGTTGTCGCCTAATCAAGCTAAGTAGACATTGTACTGCCGAGTTCAATGATTGCGAATGCAATAATGATCCTCCGTCCTATGATTAACATTTCATTTCTTGCTTACACTGTTAATAAGTGAATAAAAGTTTATATTTTTCAGCACCGATATGTTCTTATAATGTTTAATTCACTGTAAAATCATTTATGTTTCACACTGTGTAGTATAAACTAAAATCCGATAAAAGTAAGTACCTATAACCAATTATACCTCGCTCGTTTTTTAGTTGCACACCATAGTAAGTTACTTAAACGGTACACATAGCCTTGCACCTTCAACCTACCTGTTGTCGAGTGCGGTGGTGGGGTAGAGGCTCTGATGGTGATAGGTACCGGTGTGGCCGATGTAGGGCGTGAGGGCGGGATCGGCCGTGGCCGTGGGCGCGTACGAGGCGCCCGGGTACATGCTGTTCAGGTTACCGTAGGCTGCTGCGGCGACGACCGCCGCTGCTGCCGCGCTGCTGTCCGCCGCCAGGTAATCCACCGGACCGACCCCCACACCCACCGACGCCGGTCCCGACGACGACGGCGTCGTAGCCGGCGAGAGCGGTGACAGCTGCGCCGTCTGACCCGCGGCTAGCAACAAAAATATCGATTTAGCGCGCGGATCGTAGTGTAGTTTAAAAGCGAAATCTATACAAATGAATGGAAATAATGAAGCTTTCAATCACTCAGGTTGTAAAGCTCAAAATTCTTACACCTTAGATCCCTGGTAGAAAATTAATCAAAAATCGTTCAATTTATGGTCAATTGCCTTCTTTATTGACCAATTATAGTCAATTTATGGTGAATTTTCTACCAGGGTATGTAGCACGCGTAAAGCGAATTGCTTTACGCACTGAATTTGTTTTTTCTGAACTGTTCACTCCTTTGATCTTATAAGCCAGCATTGAAAAGCATCATTTTCCAAATTTCACTCTAAGTACTGCGTCTATATTCCGTAGAAAACCCTAGAAGGTTTAAGTCTCCACCTAATTTGCTCGCTCGCTTGCTGCGACACGTCGAGAGAAAGTCCCTGAGCTGCGTCTTGTAGCGGCGATTGACCCGCTGGGCTTGAGGCTGCGGCGACTGCTGCTGCTGGGGCTGCTGTTGCTGCTGGCTGCCGGTCAGCTGACTCGAGCCCAGGCACGAGCTGCCACCGCCAAGACTGTCGCTGTCCGAGAAGTAGCTGTTCGTCAGCCCTGCGTCCAGGTAGCTCACTTTGAAGTCCATCGTGCGCTTGCCCAGCAGGTCACGGCCCTCCTCCTCCCTGAAAAGATAAACGCGCTTTATCTTAGATTAAAATGTACATTTCAGCTTAAATTTTTTAAATAAACAGCGATTTTAGGTTGTCGTAGTGGATTTATCATTCGTATTGTTTTTTTCATTCGGGTTTTTTATACAGGACAAGTTACACCTGCGGGAAAAAATTTGATTGAGATACAATTTATAAAATACTTCCATTTACTACGATCATAAAATGTCATGAAGATAGTTTGGTATTAAAAATCTCAGCAAATACAAGTGTAAAAGGCTCATTATTATTATTAAAAAATTCTTAATGTAAATAAGGCAGAAAAAGCTACTTTATTTTCAAATATTTAAAAAAAATTAAAGTTAAAAAATATGAAATTAGGAATGTCCGCGCGAATCCTACAAGTGTAACTAGTTAGCGAGAAAAGGAAGATTTTCTTGACGTGTAATTATCACACGCGTGCATGTGTACGTAGCTGTTTAAACTAATAGCAATAATTATAGTGACGTATATTTACATAAGAGGCCGATGCGTGCTAATGACGAAGTCCGGCTTGGAGTTCTTGTAAACGAGCCTTGAACTCGTCTGTAACCACTGCCAACCACCGTCTTTCGTTTGGTACCTGTAGGCGATCATTCCTGATGCTCCAGTTTTAAGCACTGAAACAGTTCGATGTCCATTAGAGATTTAACTCACTACTCCATTCACATCGTATAGTTAATTTGCTTAAATTGATAATTAATCCACGTGGAATCATATAGCATTAATCTTATTTTAGTGTTTTCATATAATAGTTTTTTGTAAAATTTGCCAGATTGATAGTCAAGTTTCGTAGATTTTCAGTAAATTTTAAAATCAACTACTGTTAACTCACAAAAATATCAGCCTGTGAAATAATCAAAGTAAATCTATTCCAATTTTTGCTTCTACGTGAATGGTAACACGAATGACATTTTCTAATCATTCTGAAATAATAAAACGGAATATCGTAGCATAAAATTAGCAGAAATTTGAATAAACTTTTTTTTCTTTTAACGTTAAAAAGCTTTGGCTGAAGATAGGCCTGATATACCACACTTTGATATTTTTTAACTGCCGGTAGAATGAAAAGAAAAAAAAATTCGGACTCACGCTCTTGGTGCGCGCTGGCGACGTAAGCGAGGTCGTCGTAGTGCACGAGGTCGTAGCCGCCGAGGTTGGCCAGCTCGGAGTCGGAGTAGCCGAGGAGCATCTTGCCGCGCTGGTCCATGGAGACGAGGGCGAGGTCGAGCTTGTGCTTGCTCTTGAACATCACCTCCTTCTGCGGCACCTCCAGCAGCGACGGCGGCCCGAACGGCGTGCACAGCGCGAACAGCGCCAGCGGCGGCTCCTCCGTCTTGCGGTTCTGCCCGTGCAGCACCTTCACCCTGCCCCTTATGTCCAATCGCTGAAATCGAAAGAAATTTTTTTTTAATGTTACGTAGCTATGCATTCTGCTCTTCAGTAGTGAAGTTTAAGTTATTGATGAATATAGATTAATTTAAAATATTTTTGTTTAAAGTTTACTGTGAAAATCACTGTAAAAAACGTAATCAATTTTTGCCTACAGAATATATATTTTAGTATTAAGTTCGTGAAATAAATGTAGTTTCAGTATATTACTGCCGGGTATAATGCAAGAGTAGAAACATTACTTTAAAAATCTATAAAAATGATATACTAATTATATTTATACAAACTACTTAACGAAATTCACGCTCGTAGAAAAATACTAAAATTCATTTGCCGCGTATTCCGCATTCGTCATTTGCATGTCGACCCCGGGGGACGACCTCGCCGGGCAGCCGCGCGCCGCACGGAGAAGTAATTCCCCGAGAGCGCGAGCGAGCTTTTTTCGAGCCCATTAAAGGCCTTTTACGATTACAGTTTCATTTTCATAAACGTCACACGGCTGACCGGCTTTTTTGCGCCGCCCGCGCGAAAACACCTTTGCTCTCCTTCCTCATCTTCTTCCGCGCGTCCTCTTCCCCGGCTCTTTATGTTTCTTACGCGGGCACACAATTAACGTTTTGCTCGCTGCGGAATTTCTCGTGTCTGTTTGTTCGTCCGATATTGAAATGGCGAGCGGGGCAAATGGATTTTCCGTAAATTTCCTCGGTAACGTGTTAATTTTCAGTTTTAAATTTTGGAGTGGTACTGTTGGATGCTCGATCTTTCCAAAATTACAGTTGAGGGTAAAACAAATTGTGTATAGTTAAATAGCAACTGTTTTATCTTGAAGTATTTAGCTTTGTCCAATTATGTGAAGTGTGAAAAATGGAAAATACTTTATACACTTTTATCTGAATCTGAAAATTTTAAATTAGATTAAGAATTTATTACGCCTTTCACAAACTTTTCACGCAATTCTGTAATTATTCATCTATATATTACGACCATGACATATGACACAATGTCTTTAATTTCCGGCTGTTTCATAATCATTACCATAGATATTATTTAAAATTTTTATTGGCGAAGACTTTCCTCCACTTGAAAATCAACAATCAGGAAAAACTAAATTTTGCAGAGTAAAGTAATCCACAAAATTTAGTTTCATTTTTTAGACAGGAAGTCACAAATACATCTTTCATATCCTTATACATCCTTCAAACTATCACGCGAATTGAACAAGCAACACGAATAAAGTAATCCCACCGAAACCCCGGCGACTCGCGGGGTCGATTTCCGCCAAGAGCCGGACCGCGCAATCCCGCAGCTTCCGCGTGAGCAGCCCCCGTTTTTTCCCCGCCGGTTTACACGGGAAGTAAGAAAGAAAAAGCAATTAGCGCGTAATGGGAAGTCCCTCCCCTTTTTTCCTGCGCCCGCTGCGCCGCGCCGCTTCCCTCCTCGCGACGCTAAAATTATTAATTACGGTTTTGCGCGCCGGCGTCGGCACACTTTGTCCTTTGGCCCGGGAAGACCGCGCGCGCACAAAGGGCCGCGCTAAAAAGTAAATAGAGTCCCGCGGCCGCGAGTCCGGGGCTTTTTGCCCGCGCGTAGGTAAATGCGCCGCGCTCTCAAATGCCCTCCCCGACATTACTCCAGGATTACGAACTTCTTTGTCGTGCGCGATCGAAAAATTACCTTCCCCGTCAGCTGCGAGTTGAGGCGTTCGTGAGCGGCGGTTCGAGCTTTGCGGTACTTGTATATGAGAATGAGGTGGGGGTAATTTAATTGGAAATTATTTTATTTGCAAATTGGTTTGAGTTGAATAAGCAACACTTTACTACTTTGCTGAATTAAGTTAATAGTGATTTGTTATTTTGAAAGTCTTCCATTTACCACGAAAAGTGGTACTATCGACTCATTAAAACACTGTTGGGACGGTAATAGTTCAGTCGACCCCTCGCATTTCAATTTACTAAAGAATTGATCTAAAGTAAAGCAATACACGTTCACGTGGCAATGTAACCTTATGTTAGCCAATAAAAATCTACTTAAATAAATAAAGTAAAGCAGACTTGTAACATTAATAATACTTTGTACTGACATCTATGTACCACTTGTTCTGTGGCTGTATAACTGTAAGTTAAGCCAAATAAAAATCTACTATAATAAAAAAAAAAAAAATAAATAAATAAAGTAAAGCATTAAATGGGTTTTTTTGTAATTTTTATTTAAATAAAATCTCATTTATTCACTTCTTGCAGCTGTCATATCATACTGTATCTCCCTTAGACTGCAGTTTGTTAAAAAAATAAAGATTTCTACTTTATCGCCATTGCAAATAAAGTTTGCAATAATTGTTGCTATTTAACCTCCAGAAAATCCATACTATTCTTTATTTATTCTTACATAACGATAACTTTTATTCAAATTTTTCTTATTTAAATTTTTTAAAATATTTATTATAAACAAAAACGTATTCGACGGACCTGCAACAATTATAAAATAAAAACATTTATAAACAATTTATACTCACGAGAAATCCGGATGTGTTGTCGAGCAAGCAGCGAAACCTGACGGTGAAGCTGCGCTCGAGCAGGTGGGCGTGCTGGGGCGCCAGCGCCTCGTGGAGCGGCAGGCTGGCGCTCTCCGCCGGTAAGAACGAGTTCCACATGAGCTGCCGCTGGAGCTCCTCGCGGTCCTCGCTGTGCACCAACTCGTAGACGGTCTGGTGCACGATGTCCGACTGCGCAGCCAACCAGACACAATGGATTAGATTTTTATCGATCGACCGCTGCGTTACGCGCGTATCGAGTCGAGGAGAGGGGGACTCAGGGGTAAGCGCGCAGGGGTGAACGACAGGTAGGGCGACTTGGCGTTCGGTGCGCATAAGAGCAGAGTGGCGCAGTGGAAGCGTGCTGGGCCCATAACCCAGAGGTCCGTGGATCGAAACCACGCTCTGCTAGT